>CAJDSM010012127.1:0-21812 GCA_903981925.1 Ostrea lurida | reverse complement strand
AAATTCCTCCCACACCCCAGAGGCCAGCTTCTACGATGAATGGCCGCCCTGGGACTCAGATGTCTGGGCGACGCCTCCAGAGCAGGGCAGTATCACGATCAATGACGCAGGTAAGGCTTGGGGAAAAAAAATGTATTTGTACGTAATTAAAGGAAAAGAATGATATCTTGGCTAGACGAATTTGTTATCCACAATATGATATTGTATGCAGATGGAGTTTAACCTGCCAGGATCGAGGATGTCGAGAGCTCAGTCTCGTATGAGTACACCATTGATCAATGCGGAGAGTGCAGAAATGAGGATAAAGAACCGAATATTCCGCAACTGGAAGGAGATCCAGAGAAGTTGTCGAAACTGTGACAAAAACAACACAGGGACAATCCTGATCCAGGAACTCAGAGGTAAGGGGTCAGTTACTGGTGTATAGCAAAAACAACACAGGGACAATCCTGATCCAGGAACTCAGAGGTAAGGGGCCAGATTCTGGTTACTCATGTATAGTAAAATTAACATGGTGGCAATTCAGATCCCGGAACTGCATGATAAGGGACCAGGATTCCAGATATTTTACTCATGTATAGCAAAAACAACACAGGGAAAATCCTGATCCTGGAACTCCGAGGTAAGGAACCACGATTCCGGATATTTGTGTATATAGCAATAACACAGCTCTATTTTAATGCTCTATATAGCAGACCTAACAGCTACATTATGATGATCATTTGATGAATAATTTGCACAACCCTAATGAGTACCTAGTAAATTATACTGATGCATATGGTTTATCATCTTCAATCAAGGTGTTGAAAGAGAAATGCCATGAATCGTCACCCTTGGCTAGCAAAGATGATGGTTTACTAGTATCTGAGCATGAATCATGTGGTTGTAATTTTGTAATTTTTCCAGATATTCTTGTGAGGAATGGAATTGACATGCCTGATGAGGAGTTTTATGATCTTATGACAAAGTATGATCTGAGGGAGGACGGGTCATTTGCATATGTGGACTTCCTGCGTCACTTCATCCTGAACCTTAAGCCGCAGGACGACGGCAACTTGTTGACACGGCGACGAGTACCACAGGGACGAGTATCTGTAAGTGTCGTCATATCAGTTCTAAATATAGAAATTGCTTTGATACATGTTAGACAGTGTCACTTACTTTAAGTACTAATTCAAGGAGAAATTTAACATTGAGTCTAATTGATTTGGTTTGAAATTGAATGGAACTAATGCTTTATTACAATATATTTCTTTAAATCGCATACATGCAGTACTACATGAATTTAGTGATTTAAATGTACTGAATCATATTGGTATTCTTCATGCAAAACAGATACCAATAATTGGTAGACAGTTGAAGGTATTAATTTGTTGAAAGTATTTTCAACTTTTAAGAATTATACACTTTTTGCTGTACACCAGAAACAGTCTGACTATAGCACTGCCTGTTGAGTGTAATTAACTTAATTCACTCAATTTATTTGTATTATTTATCTCCTCAGTTCATTTAGAAGCTCAGAATTTTTTTATTGCCATAGTATTTCTCAAAGTAATTTCAAAGTGCAAAACTGTGGAATATTCTTCTTTTCTATACTCTAAATGATTTATAAATTTATTGTGTACTCTCATTGGATGTCCCTGTTTGTTTTTTATATCTTGCATCACAAATCATTTTTAATTCCTATTACCTTAGTCTATCCATAAATTAAAATGAAGGGATAATGCAATGACCAAATGAGCACACAAATTTAATACAGTTGAACTTCTGTATCTCGAACACTGATATCTGGAATACCATGGTTATGTCAAAGTGATTCGGAAGTCCCAACCACCTATTTTCTTAGTATTTTTATCCTTGATATATCGAATCCACGGATATATCAAAGTTTTTTCTGAGTCCCATTGAGTTCGAGATAACATGGTTTGACTTTATTTTAAACCAGGCCTTCAGTATGGAGGATTTTATAAATGGTACCAGTGATTACATCAGATAAAAATATACACCAATGGCAGTTTCATGATAGTCAGACATTTTGTTTTTATACACACACTTTCCATATGCTTTTATATATATAGTCTGTTGTATGTAAATTTAAGAATTTTCAATGTTTGTTGTGTTATTTTGGGGTAATTCATTTGAGCAATTTTGTTTGGGGTTATTTGTATGCATATTTTTGTTTTGGGTAATCTATGGGTAATTATATGTGTTTCTGATTTTGTTTGGGTGATTGATGTGCATATTTTTGCCTGGGTAAGTTTTGATGTCGATGTTGTGGGGGTAACTTATTTGTATGGGTTTATTTTGCTATAGTCCTTGTCTGCTGTATCTGAGAATTCGGAGGTAATTTTTAAAATGCTGTTTGGTTTGGGTTGTACTAGCTTTGTGCATTTATTGAAGTTCACAAAATCATGTATTTTATCTATTCTCAAAATGCTGTGCACCGGGAAATTTTCACCTCTTGGTTTTTTAACCCATATGCATAGTAAAAAAATTTCTGCTCATATTATTTTAGATTTGCCCCATACTGTATTTTATTCCCTTTGGAGTAGATCTGAAATTCATCCATTTTTAAGATTTGCCCATGAAGGATAAAGCAAACTGGCCAAAAATAAAATGGGGGTGAAAATTTCTTGACACACTACCAAATTTTAAAATTCATCTTTTTTTCACTTTTATGTAAAACTATATATTTATTAGTTATTACTTTACAGTCGTTGAATCACCTTGATCAGTGACTGGACACAGTCATATCTGTGGATATATATATACTAGTAGTCATTTTCTGTTTAATAATTTCTTTGTTTAAATGCTGTGACATTTCTGAATTGTTATACAATTTTCAAACTTATCAATATTATCTCTACAGTCTTATCCTCTGTAACCCTTCACTATTTAACTTTACAATGAGAAGTAGAAATATTGAATTATCTCCCCTTGATGAATTCACACAGGAACCCAATTTTGATTTTCAGCATAATCATTCGTTAATTTTTTTTTTTTTTATTCAATGCAAAGATTTATTCAAATTAGATGTAAAAAATCATTTAAGCTTCATACACATATTTTTGAAGTGCAGTTGCTAATAATGCCACAAAGAAATAAATTGATGACGTAGATGTACAATGAAACTTGCCTAGGCCAGATGATTTTGTTACAAAGCAATGCATATTTTTTGCTATCATTTAGTTGCAAATATTAGAATAGCATGTTTGAAATTGGAAGAAAACAAATCAAGATGAGAAAAAATGAGGGGAAGATATAATTTCCTCCAATTTTGCAATTTGGAGTGATATTTGTCAAAATATATAAACATGTCTCAGTAGATCATACTTTAGCAAAAAGCAGAATCCAGGATATACCAGCACTTAATGATATAATATTCAAACGGTAAAATTCATCAGTACATGTATGTATGGCTTGCACAACTGTTAATGCAATATATGTATAGATATTACTTGTTCTACATGCTCTCTGCTGCCAAACTATCTTTGATAGAGGAAGACATTCAAAATGAATTCCCTTTCTTTTATGGGCATTGATTCTGAATAGAAACAGCTACTAAATTAAGCTTCTGTGTTTTTTTAGGTATCGGCTGGGCATACCAGTACACCGTTTTATGATGCCATGATCCGACTGAGAGATTGTGTGCTCCAGAACTGGAAGGAGATGAGGCGACTCATACGATCAATGGACCGTGAAAATACAGGAACCGTTAGTTCCCTAGATTTCCGCCATCTTTTACGACAATTTAGCGTGAATTTAGAGGAGGACGAATTTTTCCATCTGTTGTCATACTATGACAAGAACTTGAATGGAATGATATCGTACAATGACTTTATTAAAGCGTATCTCCAGACTCCTTGAGGATGATGGGGAATCTTTATAAAATGTTTTACAATAGAGCTGCTTTCTCTGGTGTTTATGCTGCTGAATCTTGTTTCTCTCCCTTTATTGTTTTGCAAACTGCTGTGATCTTCTTGGACTAAAATGGTGCCTTTATGAGATCATTTTTAAAAGTGCTGATACGTATAAAGTTTTACTGCCTCAAAACTTGTAGTTTTGTCATGGAGCTTGCAATATAAATCTTAAAGCTCAAGGTTCCATGATTTTACCTCAGTACCAGAGATTTTCAATCAAATAAGCTGATTTGGGCATTTACGAGTCAGCTGGGAATCGTGTGGAATCAGAACTCTTCTTTGCGTAGAAAGTGTGGATGTAAATGTATTTCGAATCTTTTCTTCATCTGTGATAGACAAAGCTGTGATTCAAATTTACATGTGTTATCTACTTGTAAAGCTGATACATGAAATTTAAAAAAAAACTTTGTATATTAATTTATGTACATATCTACTATTTCTTATTAGATAAATGATTAATTAAATGTCATATTTTTGTTGTTTTGAATAACAGGCTTCTACAATATAGCCTATGCTGTGAGAAAAAAAAAATGGTTGGTTTTTATGTGCCCTCATAAATATGCGGGTGTATTATGCTATACTGCTGCCATTCAACTGTCTGTCTGTCCCTTTAACTTTGTCTTTGCAACTCCTCTGGGAGAATTTAATTAAGCTTGGTACAAAGAAAGATCTTCAATGTGTAGATGTGCATATTATAAAGGGAACTTTGTCAATTTTTTTTTAACAAGTTGTAACCATGTGACTTAGATTTCCACGATAGACTGGGTCCATAATATACATGTATGCGGGCGTATCATGTACCTGTTTGGCGGTGCCTATCTATTACTAAGGCCCATAGTCCTCTTGTGTTGATTTTGTCTTTCTATACTTTATGAATTTGCTCCATTTGTAAATTTGCCCAGAATTTGTTCAAAAATAGAGAATGGTTTGCTCATCATAAATTCACTCCCTAATTACATGTACAAGAACAATAGGGGAATAAAGGCAAACATTTCCCTATATAAATAATATATTGTCTTGTATAATGAACCAAGAAGTTTTCGGGGGGCCACAAGAATAATGTCACCGACTTCTATTCTTGTGAGTTGTCTCCCTTGTATGACTTGCTGCATGTCATGCTCTGCCTTGTTTGTTTCCAATGTTTCTTGTACTTTCAGTAGAATAATACAATAAATGGAAAAAGTTATTATACCCCCTGCAAACAAGTTGGGGGGGGATATAGGAATCTGTCTGTCTGTCCGTCCGTGCCGTGCCATAACTTCTTTATTCTTTGAGGTAGGCATACCAATTTGGCACATGGGTGTATCACTATGAGACGATGTGTCGCGTAAATTGATGACCTCTGTATGACCTTGACTTTGGACCTCAAAGTCAAAAATTATAGTATTAAACATGAATTCGTGTCCGGGCATAACTTCTTTGTTCTTTTGCCATAGACATCTGTATTTGGCACATGGATGCATCACCATGAGACGATGTGTCATGTACTCTGTTTGTCTGTCCGTCTGTCTGTGCAGATTCATGTCTGAGCCATAACTTTTTTGTTCTTTGAGGTAGGCATACCATATCTAGCATATGGGTGTATGTATGAGGGATGCATTGCATACATTCATGACCCTATATACCATGTATGACTTTTGACCATATGCCCTTGACTTTTGACCTCAAGGTCAAAGGTAAAGTTCTCTAACATGGATTATATTTGGCATGTGAGTGTATCACCATGAAAGGATGTGTCACTTGCATTCATGACCTCTGTATAACCTTGACCAAAAGGACAAACTTATTAACATGGATTTGTGTTCGGGCCATATCTTCTTTGTTCAAGCTTCGGGGACTCAAGTGAGCGTAAAGATATGTGGGTGGCGGGGGGTATCCTTTGTGAGTTTTACTCGCAGTATTTCTAGTTCATTTTATTGTAATGTGTAGTGTTTGTAATGTGTAGTGGTCACCATCCAGGTGCTGACCACGCTCGCTGTTGCTTAACTTCCGTGATCAAGAGAGAGACTCTACCATATTGCCGGCTTCCTGCTATAGATCTCTTATATACATTTAGTTTTTCAAATGTGTGTGGTTGTAGAGAAGATTTTTGAAAATTGGTCACTTTTTTTTCTCTACCGCCACACGTAAACAAAAAACAGCTGAACTTTGACCACAGACAGGATGTTTTTTTTTTTCCAAATATTTCCAAGGAGGAACTTCTAGCTTTTCAAGACCAGTCAGTGCACAGAATGCAGAGAAAACATGGAGAGGTCTGTGTTGTTGAGCCAAGGATATTGAGATTCAAATTCGAGTTCTGGTATTGCAGTGCAAGGTTTTGAGAGTTGGAATACACATTACATCATTTAGTGAAACATATTGAATTCATGAATTAAAAATATTAGTAATTTGTACTGCAGTTGAAGCTGTATCTTTCTTAGCGTTAGAATATCAGATTTGCAGCACATTCTAAATCAAAGTTTCATTATGACTATAGATGTGAATTGCCTACATCTAAAATCACTTAAAGGTCATAGTTATAAAAAAATGTATGCCTCCCCTCCTCCCTTTGAAAAAGATGAAGCATTTTATTTTGCACCTGCTGGTCTGTAGACCAAGTTTGTCTGCTCAACATCTAAGGAACCCTTTGCTTGGCAGTTACTATACTTGGTCCAGTGGCTATATTGATTTCCAGGTCACAAGGTCGAAGGTTGCTCCGTAGACCAAGTCTTCTCCACTCAACATCTATGGACTCCCTTCAACCCTTTGCATAAGGCAATTACTAAACTTGGCACAGTTGTTGCCATTAGAAAGTAGATCCGCTTTTAAATTATTGATTTTCAGCTAACAAGGTTAAACTGGACCAAGTAAGATATTGTCCAATAGATATCTTGAGAATGCTCTAATTTACAGTCCTCAAATTTGGTACTTTGGTTCTACCTTAAAGAGTAAACGACTCATATTAAAGTTGTGAATATTTACAAGGTGAAAGGGCAAGGGTAGATCACAAGGTCAAGGGTAGATCACAAGGTCAAAGGGCAAGGGTAGATCACAAGGTCAATGGCCAAACTGGACATAATCAAATATTGTCCACTCAATATTTTGAGAACCATATGCTTGAAAGACAAAACTTGGTGCACTGATTTTCTCCTTGCGAAAATGATACTTGTAAAACTTGCAGAAATTCATCAAATTTATCTTGGATATCATTTCAAATGTGCCAAGATCTCTTATGCTTATGTTATCTTGAAGTCTTCAAAAATGAAATTTGAAGAGATTACAATAAAACAAATACTTTGTATGACATATTTATTGGACGGACGATATCCATAACCTGTACAATGCACATCTATATACATTTCTTAAATACACAACTTGTCAACAATACAATAGAAAAACATGACAACTTTATCACAGTACAGGGGGCCAGTCATGTAATCCAAGGCATCACGAGGCTTATCTGGATACACTCATCTGACACAACCAGGAATGGGTTCACAACTTGTGGGCAACAATGAAAAGATTAAAAAGTTGAATAAAGATTAATATATTAACCTTTCATATTTTAACTTGTATGTCTATTTAGTCAGCAGTACCACTTACAGACTTATATCTAGGAATCGGATGAGCACCTTTCACACAGTTAATGCACTTAAAAAAAGATTTCATAAACAGAAACAAAGCCCTCAGTATCACACCATCCATGTTTTTGTTGGTTCTATTCCCCTTAGAGCAAAGAATACTTCTAATTTGTTGTCGAAATCGCCGGGACGATCATTTGGAGCACGGTATCGCACTGTCATATTGTCTCCTAGGTAACGGATTAGTTGACATGTTTCTTCAAATTGTTGTAACTTTTTCTTGTACTTCTTTCTCACATATTCAGAACTTTTAGGATTATAGGCTGCAAAGGAAGAGTTAAAGCAAAGATTATTTTTATTGTATATAGTTGAATGTAATCATCTACAGTTGAACTTCATTATCTCAAAGACTGATATCTCGAATACCATGGATATGCTGAAGTGATTCGGAAGTCCCAGTCACCTATTTTTTAAGTAATTTACCTTCAATATCTACAATCCATCGATATCTCAAAGATTTTTCTCAGTCCCATTGAGTTTGAGATAACAAGGTTCAACTGTACATCATGCTTTTTATAACTCTTGAAAGAGCAAAAAGAAATATTCTTTTAAAAACAGAGAAAGAAGACGCATACCATTATTAAAAGTTTTCCTCTTACCTTTGAGGTGATAGGCGACGTACATGAGAGCTGACCTCGTAGAACTAAGGAAGGGGTATTTGGGTTTGAAGTTTCCACAGGCGGTCAGAGCTTTGACCAGGGCAGTGGCACAAGACTGCTCCATGTACCCCAGCATGGGAAGGCCCGTCACGGGGAGGGTCTCCTTGGGAGGGGGGAGTTTGTGGGGCAGCTTCAGGTCGTAGTATTTCTCGGGCGTTCTAAAAGGGTTACAGAGTCATTATGAGATTATAATTGTTTTCTTTTGGCAGTGTGCAAAGCAGATCAATAATTCTAAAACACATAATTTACTTACTTCATGAACTTTAGGAGCTTTTCTTCAGACTCACAATAGAAGAATTTTCCTCTGTATTCTGCAATGAATTCTGGTGCTCCTGGGACAATAGCCTCATATCTGTAAATACAATGCAAATTGTTACAATACATCCAACACAATTTTAAATTTCTAGTGACTGAATACTATATATTGGTTTTGGACAATATTTGCAAATTGAAAATAATATGGCTGTTTTTGTGGATGACAAAAAATGTGTCAAATTAAAAAAAATGCCAAAATCATCAATATACATAAGATAAAAATCCACAAACAGATAATTAAAAGCACCAACAGAGAAAAATCTGCTCAAGTTCCCATCATCAAAATTACTTGATATAAAGTGTATGGTACAACTTATTCCAAGTTGGAAAATATAAAAAATCAAACATCTTTAAAAATTTGCTTTTTGTAACCCTAAATCATGCCATGCACTAGACACAGGTAAATACGACCCATACCTGCAGTGTCCATCGAGGAATGTGACCGGACAGTACCCTAATAATTCTATTTCCTGGGAGGCCTTCACATCAGCGGGGGTGTGTCTGTTGGGGAGGAGCTCCGGTGGGGGGAGTTTGTTGGGGGCCAGGGGAGGAACATATTTCTCAGGGTCAGCCAAAAACTTGTCCAAAGCTTTCTGGTCAGCCATTTTGTAATAATGTCCTGTGATACAAAACTCATTTATAAAACAAAGAATTGTATGAATAATCTCAACTGATATTGATGTCATTCACGCTTTGTGATTCCTTTAGAAGATAAGACAGAGCACAAGTACACCATGTGTTCATACCTCTATACTCCGCAGCATATTTAAGAGTGATGTTGGTGGAGCAGTCGATGAGTTCGTTTTTGTCAGCCAGACTGACTGGACAATACTGGCCAAAGTCGCCCACTCGCTGCAGAAATTCATCAGGGGTAATGCACATGTCCGCAATGGATGCCGCTTGACCTGTACAACAATAAAGCAGATATATGAAATACAACAATTCATAGAAATATTGAAATATCATAAGTGCTGAGATTGGATCAGTTTATCTACATACAATCCAGTAGGAATGCATAATATTTTAGTTTTGGTTTAATTTGTTTTAGAACTCAGATACAAAGTTCAAATAACAATTGCAATATGCAATACTGTGGAATTATCATTGTTCGTGGGGGACGCAATGTTCGTGGATTTCGTGGGTCACCCTTATCCATGAATTTATTGTCCCCACGAACATGTTTTATTTTCCTTTTAATCTTGATAAATATTATGTCATTCGCATTATTTATCATTTACCCACGAACGCAGATAAATTTGGTTACCCACAAACATTGGCCCCCACGAATTAAAATGATTTCACATATCTTTCAACCTGCAACAGATTTTACTGAATAGCCAATAACTAATTTATTACCGGTACCATTACTATTAAAAGTATCTATTGATATCATCAAGTTGGTAATACAGCCAAAATAATAAAAAGTGTTCTGGGTTTTTTTTTCAAGTCAAAATCTTAAATCCTATTCACTCAGAAATTCCAAAATAGAATAACACCTACCGTCTCCGATTCTCTTGAGGTAGGTCTGTATCTGCGACACGCTGACCTTTGAGACGTCGAGCGCGGCGTTCCACACCCACCACTTGGAACGCTCTCCACTGATCACTTCGTGGTTCATGTGTTCCTTTTTGTACCAGTCCTTGACCTGACCTACTTCTTTATTGTAGGCGGCCAGCTTTACGGCCAGAATCTGAGAACTGTCGTGAAGAGGCAATGTCCTGGAAAACGAAATGTTGAAAAATTTAGGATGTTTTATGCATCAGTTTCAATTTTTAAATTCCCTTTCGTTTCATGAAGGACACTGTAAAGGGCTTTAGTTTCGCGATTTTTATCTTTCACAATTTCGTGATGGTTTAAATTTCGCGGATAGTAAATATTCTAAACTGGAATCTTATACCCAAATACATAGAACAGCACTTCGCGATGGTTTTATTTTCGCAATAGTTTATAAAATTGCGAATATAGCGAAAATAAAACCCACGCGAACATTTCCCCCGTTACAGTAATAAGGTGCATGCTAATTCTTGGTTTCTGAGCAGATGAAAGTCATTGACTCCCACTGGATGAAGCATCTATCCTTCCCAGAGTAACCTCAGGTCTGAGCAGATACCCATTTACAGTTGGGTCAATGGAAGCTAAGTTTTCTTTATCTACATTTTTAACTAAATAAGACCACTGCAAAGTACTGCCGAGCAATGTGTTCCACCAAAACCAGATTCAAACTTCATGACAATGGAAACAAATGCAAGATATTTCTGAATACCCTAGATATACATTTGTTTCTACATATTTGCCTGTAATAAAAACTGATTCATGAGTTCTAAAGAAGACTAAGTACTGTAATTTCACATGCACAGTTCTCCCGTTACTGTACAGACGCTTTGTTTGACCTACATACCTTGTGGGTGCTATACGGTCGATCATTCTGCGGACCATCACGTTACTGTACAGACGCTTTGCTTGACCTACATACCTTGTGGGCGCTATACGGTCAGTCATTCCGCGGACCATCACTTCCTTGCTGTCCATGGCTAACTCCACGATCCGGACTGGGATGATGTTGCATTCTGTCATCAGGTCCACCTGCTTCTTGGTCAAGGGGTAGCCATCCAACACATACCTAGTCAAGAGATCAAAGGGTAGCCATCTAACACATACCTAATCAACAGATCAAAGGGTAGCCATCTAACACATAGTCAACAGATTTTATACAGATTGATACATAGTACCGGTAGAAAATTTCCCATCTTCTGGGATCTGGGGTCTTTATGATCAGATCATGTATGATGTTTAACTTTATGCTAGATACAGTATACTACAAATTCAGTCTTCCTCCTTTTTCATAATTTTGAGAGACACTAAAATTTATGAATATGTCAGTATTAAGATATTTCCTATCGTTGTTAATGTCTATTTATACAAATTTAGTTATCTTTGAAAACTTCATCCCTTGTAAATATTGAAGACTTGTGAATTTTTTTTTGATTTATGGCATTGGGAAAGGTTTGTCCATTATTTCGCACTAAACACACCGATTTAACGAAATTACACTTGTCACCCTAAAGCTATGTATCCCCTATTGATATCACAAGTTATCTTGAGATGACCAAGTTTACTCACCCTCTGGTCTGACATCTCATGTCCATCAGGCAGATGTCCAGAGCCTGGACAGCCAGCTCATCAGGAACAGTCAGTCCCTTGACCAGGTGTTTGGTGATGGACTTAGCCAGATCTGTCCTGGGTTGTTCCGCCAGAACTCTCCTCATGGCTTCTCCAATGGACAGTCTAACCAAGCCATACTCACTCACAAACCTGTTAGCCACTGTAAATATAAACACAATGACATCATCTCTAATTATAGCATACATGTAGTTATAAATAGCATGATTATCATCATTTTGCTCCTTTTTTTTCAAGACATTTTTATAATGAAAAATACTTTCATTCTTCAATGCATACAATAAAATAAAAGTTCAAACCTTAGTTTAGATCCTCAATTTTTTTTTACAGATATTGTACAAACATTGTACAGCGCATAGAAACTATATGTAATTTTGCGCTTTATAAATGAATAAAATAATAATAATAATAATAATACATGAAAATGTGGCACATTAACAAATTACTACTAACGTGTGGTTTTGCCGGACTTTGGTGGTCCGATGATGCTGAGTCTGATCGGTACTACGGGTCTGGAGACGTTCTGTGTGAGGTACAGCATGGGGTTCTTAGAGAACTCCTCGCGGTTCTGAGGGGTAGACAGGAAGTAGATGTGTTGCCGATAGATACACGGGTAGGTCGGGAATCCAAGACCATTCATTGGCTGGATCACATCTCCATCATATAACTACAAAGATCAAGTACATGTCAAAATTGAACATACAGGAACACACTTTATAGTATGATGATGACATACAAAACTCATTATACCCAATCATTTTTGTATATTTTGCCAACCAAATCAAATAAAAATAAATTCTTTATAAACTTGTTTAATGTATCTGTATTTTATCAAATGTAAAGGAATAAATATTGTTTTTAAACACAAAAGTTCATTCCAAATAATGCAGTGGTAAAACTTTAATAGAAAATGAAAGACTACACAGAGTTACTTACCTTGACAGGGCACCATCTGCCAAATTTGCTGGGTTGTTTGTAGCCAGTCTGTAGCATTTTGTTGGCCAGTCTCTCACTGATGGGGTACACCCTTTCAAACATGCTGTGTCTGAAGTCAATGAATGGCTTGAGGCCTTTAGACATGGTGTATCGAACAATGTGCGGCTTCCTTCCGGCCTCCACCGTCACCCGCGGAACAGAGATCTCCTCCAGAGTTTCCTACAAAAACAAAAATATGTAATCTCTTTTGAAATACAAAAGTTGAGCAAGTAAATTCATAGAATATCTGCTTATTCTGTTTATCTTTGATTGGAATCTGACTGATGGCTAATGACTGCTTCCATAAGAGCTTGCAAAAGCTGGGTATTCCCTTACAAATCCGAATAGTATGATAGCATCCCTGTACATAAGCTTTTGATACCACAGTACGACAGATCGGAATTTCAATAATTTCTAGTAAAACTTCTATCTTACTTTTGATTTTAAAACCATGTAAGATAAGTTGATAAGAAATGATCATATACAAGAAATGTTTCTCCTCAAGTCCTTGGCCTTAACTAACAAAAATCGATAGGAACTGGAGTTTTTAAACAAGGGTATGATTCCTGAAAGCTACTACATTCCTTTTCAACTTTGTTGCAAAGGAATAAAAATTTATGTCACTCCTATTTAAGTCTCAACCTCTAAACCAAATCGTGCGTTTAGCAACCAGAACTCCACAGTTAGACACTCATACCTGTACAGCTGCGAGTTTATTGGTGTCATTGTCGTACACTTCGTTAAGATCGTTTCTCATTCTGTCCGTCGCATCTTCCTCCTGTTCCTCCTCCTCTTCTTCTTCCTCCTCCTCCTCCTACACAGATCAATACAGAATGAAAAGACTATGGACAATGTTGCTAAGGCAAACATTTTTCAAGAGTTTTTATTACTATACATTGTTCAATTTCTGTAAAAGAGGGTGATTCATAAAAAGCACAAATGGAAATACGGCAAGTATATTAAACAATTTTTTCAAATCTGCTAAATCATGTAAATTCCATATAGCAAAGATATCTATGTCCTATTCAAATCATCTTGAACCTTTATTAATTCATTTGGTTTTATCCAAGGCAAAAATTACTTGTTTTTTTAAGCTTGGGCAAAACTGACTCCTTGCCAATTTCATAAGACAAGCAACATGCACCAACACAGAGTAAAATTTGACATGGCTAACCTCGAACTCCTCAGCGAGCTGAGCCTCGATATCTACTTCCTCTTCCTCCTCCTCGGCCTCTTCTTCTTCCTCTGCTTCCTCCTCCTCCTCAGCGTCTTCTCTCGCGGCCGCCTTCTCTGCTGCTCTTTCCTTCCTCCTCTCCTCCTGCTCCTTTAGGAGCTCTTCTCTGCGCTTCTGAATTGCTGCTTCCTAAAATTTCCAAATCAACATTTTTGTAATAAGATGAACTTATACTGTTAACTCATTTGATTTCACAAGGTTAAAATTTCACAGAAAATTAGAATGTTTGTGGATTTCTGAATTGGGAATGATGAAACATTATTCTTTATTGTACTTTTGCTTGTGGAGGATTCAAATATTTGTGGGTATATCCATACAATGACAATCATCCCCCCCCCCCCAACAAAAATGGATGATTTTACAGTATTTGTTATCTCAAACTTCTATGAAATATTCATGATTAAAGAAAATCTTATTTGATTAAGAAAGCTCATTATATCTCTATATATAAGAGATGCCAAGGGACAATAAGAGCCAGGTAAATACATGATTAACCTACAGTAAAACACAGTTATAGCAAACACCTTTATAATGAATTCATGCTTACATCAAAGTGATTTTCATTCTCAGTGACTTTTAAGATATCTTAATATGAACTTATTGGATATATCAAGTTCTGTTTACAACGAATTACAAATGTTCATCCCCAGTGCTTCCCTCTAAGCAGATTTTATTGTACATTTTGATACTAACCCTCTTCTTCTGAGCCTTCTCCTTCTTCTTGCGTTTCTTTTCCAATCTTTTGTCTCTCTTCACTCTCCACTTATCGAGTTTGGGAGGCAGAAGTCGACCAATGACATCACTGTCCTCTACATTAAGAATGATGGCAGTGTCTGGGAACAAGCCCATTTCTGCCATGTACTTTGTCTCCTCACTGGTTCGAGGAAATCCCTCCAACACAAAACCTGTGGATCTGTTTAAAAACAATAATTCAAAGTGTCCTTAACTCAAAAGATAATGAAGCCATGCAAAAAATCCCCAAACAAAACAAAAAAAACCCCCCAAAACCCAAACAATTAAAACAACACCCCGCCCCCACCAACCAAACAAAACCCCTCAAAATAAAGCACATCTTTAAAGCTTTTATCAAATGAGACAAATTTTGAATGATGTGACGATATTTTCTAAAACTATTGTACATGTTGACCTACTTGAATGGTTCTTTGTTCCACCAGGCTGGGATAATGGTGTCTAGGACTTCAGCGGGGAGGGGCTCGTCAGATTCCAGGTTAGCCTTAATGGCCTCTTCCTCCTCTGTAAACTCCACCTCCTCTTCCTCCTTCTCCTGTCAAAAATAAATAGGATTTAATGAAAAATCAGAAACCATTGCAGAAATAATATATTTTTGCTATAGATATTTTTCTTAAAAGATATATTCTGCTGGAAAGTACTTGTCATTACTGATTCACAAAGTTTTGATACACGAAAATAGATCTATGACATTTTGACCCAAAGTCACAAAACAAAAGAGGCACATAAATTATGTTACATAAAAAGTATATAATGCAACTGACACATGGGCCTATATTGCAGTTCAATGTCTATATGCAAATTGCTGTGAAAAACTTCCAATTGGGCTATGAGATACAAATTAGGCATGAACAAAGTGACTGAATCCTGATGACAGAAATTCACTGTAGGGGTTATGGTCACACAGTGTACAGAGCTTTACTGAATGTGTGTGGGAGTACGATATAAAGGGGTTGTTACGGTCTCACAGTGTACAGAGCTTTACTGATTGTGTGTGGGAGTACGATATAAATATAAGTCCCACCTCTGCCCCGCTCTCCTTGCTGTCTGAAGTTTCTGCTGGCTTCTCCACTGGTTTTCCCTCGGGGTCTGTAATGGCTGCCTCATCTTCATCCTCCTCCTCCCTGTAAAACAATTACTGACGATCATTCTGTCTCCAATTCACATTTTATGAACAGCTACTATAAAACTAAAAGTTTTCTTTTTTCTTAAGAAGTATGAGATTGTGAGTGACATTAAAAAATTTTCGTTGCTTTGGTTTATATATTTTTTTTCATTTCATTGTATGTTTGCCTATCTTAGCATATTTTGAAAATTGAGAGAAATTCTCATATTTGGTGAAATTATTAATAAGTGAGTATCTTACATTTCAGTGCTGATCTTAAATTAGCTAACTTATGAGACTCATCAAAATATAAATACCACTATACTAAGTACACTACAGTATTCTGGTTCAGTAACCTAGATTATCTATCCAGTATTCTGGTTTAGTTACTTCGATTGTCTTGTCTGATTTTTTCGGTTCAGGAACTTACGGTTCATCTGGTTCCTCCTGGTTGTCTTCTTCATACTCTGGTCCCACCTTCTTCCTCGTCTTGGCGATTATCAGCTCTTGGAGTCTGTCTTTGAATGAGATATGGAACAGACCCAGCTTTCTGGCCATCTGTCGGCCATGGAGTGTTTTACCAGCACCTCTGGCTCCCAGAATCAACGCACGAATGGGTGGGGGCTGGAAAGAGGAAAGGTGCTTCCATCAAAATTAAATGAAATTTAAAAAATTTAGATATATAGATTTTAATCACACAAAATTGAAAATATAATTTTCTTATAAATCGTAGAATTAAACTACGATTTTTTCATAAAAAAAAAAAAAAAATCGTAAAAACTCACACATTTTTACATACAAATACAATGTAGTAATTGCAATCAATCTAGAAAGTTTCAGCATTTTGATTTTGATATTGACCCATCCAAAACTTACATCGAGTGGTTTGTGTTTGGGGAGGAACTCGGTGGGGTTGATGATGAACTTGTCCCTGGCCTCGTTGGTAGAGAAGTAATACACCTTTTCTCTGTACTTTGAGGCTATCTCGGGGTTCCCTGGGTACAAGACAAAGTTATCTTTCAGCGCCACCGGACAGAAATGATTGGTGTCTCCCAGAGGCTTCTTCTTGTTCCTGTTGGGATCTTCTTCCTACAAATGAATTTTCAAATAAAAATGTTAATTTTCTTATCACTAAATGGAAGGATCTGTTAACATTTCTTTGGAGGGGATTTAAAATATACCTGATACAGAAAAAAAATTATTTCAATATTTTCAAAATATTTTCCCCACATCAATATAATACATGAAGAAATACATTTTGAGCTGCAGTTATCCTTTCCACTAGCCTCTTCGCCCCTTCCTCTCCTCTTCTCAGCTGCTGCTGCATCAGCTTCCATATCTTCTCCTCCTCATCTACATCAGCCCCTGGTACCCCAGCCGAATACAGAAAGGGTTTGTAATCAAAATGTAACACACATCAGCTATACTATTTCAACCAATAACCAATGAAGCTAAACAGATGTAATCACACTATGGCAATGTCAATCAAGCAGAAATTTTAGGCAGGATTATTTTGCATTATAGCGAGGCTTGGATCGCTAAACATTAAGATATCGCTACAATTTAATGCATTCCAAAACCATCAGTAGAGCTTTTCAAAGAATTATTTGAATCGCTAGAATTATTTTCGCTAAAATAAAATCCTCTTTTATGTGAAAAAACGCTACATTTGCATCTCAGCTAACATATTCTTACTTATACGGTATTCTGAAATTACAATTCGCATATACTCTGTTAATTAACTTGCTTTCTTGTGGGATGATTCCCAGATGGTGATTATTTTCTGTACTTACTCTCGACGTTCTCTAGGACTCTCTGTACACCCCTCCTGATTTCTCCTCCGCCTCAATACTTATAGGCTCCATGCTGCCCTCCCGCCTGCAATGGCCGCCAGAACATTCTGAAACTCTCGATCAGACTCCTTTCTCTTCTCCTCAAAATTCCTCAATTTCTGCGCCGTGGAAGTTTTCACAAAAAAAAAACATGTTCATTAGTACTGTGACCAAACAACCTCCTTGTGATTTATCTACAATATATATGAATTTTAACCCTGTGAAAATGAATCAGAAATGCAATTCTAGCAGTATTCTTATTTTCAAATTTAGGTTTGAATGTTTTTAAAGGTAATTTATACTCACATTTTCATCCTCCTTTATCCTGACTCCGGCCTTTTGACCCCTTTCATCCCCAACAGATGACGGGGAGGTTCACTGGTCTTGAGCTGTTTCTGATTTCTTTTCATTCTCTTCGTGATAAACATAATGGGCGATACAATAGTTCAATACAGGTATATGCAAAATATGAGATATCTATCCAAGAGAAAAGATACTCTCTATGCTGCCATAGAAACAGGAACTGAATTTTGCTAACATGATTATTTTTGCCACTGCATGGAATAAACACTTCCCTGAAGATAAGTTTTTTTTGAATTGTAATGTATATGTATATCATAACAACAGCTGAAAAATTGTTAAATTCAAACCTAAATTTATCAGGAATCATACACGTATATAACAGTTTCTTTACACTACTATGTTTATTAATGGCGTACTGTTATTGTTATTGCTGTGTGAATACATCATTCAGTTTAATATGTTCGTACATTGGAAAAAGGAAGAAAGAAAAACAACATAATGATTACAATTTCTGTTATTTCAGTTTAAAAAAAAATGTTAAATTACACAGGAAATGTCTTTCTGATAGTCAAAAGAAAAAATGCAACTATCTTAACAGTTAATGTTTTAAAATCATATACTAAATTTTAAATGATCATAAATGTGCAAATATAGTCTAGACGTTGCAAATACATAATATTGTAAGGTGGATGACCTGAAATACAAGCATTCATACACATATATGTTATAAATCTGCTCAGAAAGCTGAATTAAAAAATGAAATCATTGATTTATTGTTTTGCTACAATTGATAAAGATATCGTTTATTAGTGTGAAAAATGTGCAGAAAGAATTAGCCAATATCCATGTAATGTACCATGGAAAGGCTGACTAGAATTACACAATTAATTATTGTCAAAAATTCAAAAAGTGGTCAATGTCAACGCAGTTGTCAACATGGCTACTATGGGAGGCCTAGTCCAATAATTATACCCTATCAACAGTCGAAGTCCTCACTTATTATTTAGAGCAATTGTAATATTTGATAAGTCATGGTTAAAGTCAAATCAAGTCACAAGATCATTAAAATGACTATCATGGAAAGTTTGTCAGAAAGATCAAAATTTCTCTTTGAAGAAGATTGATAAGCTAATGTTACTTTTTTTTTCTGACAGTTGAACGTGCAGTAGAAATATTCAATTATGAGTGCATCTGATTCTTTACATATAGAGGATCATAAAGTTGTCAATTTCTGTATATACGTATGGCTCTCCTTACATTCTAAATATGAATAATTCAAATGAGTTTGATAAATAATTTCTGCATCCATCAACACATTCATATTTACCACAATCAGTGATGTTACAGACATGCATATTCATCATGCATATGTAGTAAATGATCACAAACGCTTGGAGAATTTTATGTGGTCTATAATGAAGCAGTCAATACATGCGAAAAATATTATGAATGTGATATTAACTTATGACTATACTTGGAGTAAAATTGGTATGAAAGTAAGATAAAAAAAAAAAGCGCTTGGAATTTGTAGATAGTAATTAATGTTAAGCCAATATGGAAAAAAAGTTAGAGTAAACCAGACACAAACCTGAGAAGAGCTGATGTGTGGGGAGCTCGGTTAACAATACAAGTTTTACGCTTCATGAATGCAGCTCAACAACGTTTTTATACGAAGATAAATCTCACATGATTCTAATGCTATCAAACAATATACTACACGTTGATAGAATGAGTTTTTTTGCAATGAATAGCCAATCCACTGATTGCTTTTTATAACTGCATGATCATGCTATTTTAGCAAGCTAATCCTTCTTTCCTGTATATTAATCGTTTGTGAAAATTTTAGGCCAACATAGAAAATCAACTTCGACATTAAACTTCCTTTACTTTATTCAAACACAAAAACCACAGACACCAGGGGCGCTGTTAGAGTGAAGAACTGACAGTGAACGGGTGAACAGTGGTGTTCTTTTGGCGTTCCGGTTCACTGGTTCTGCTTTTTCTGTTTCCCTGTCTTCTCCTCGCCGCTCTTCATCCTCCTTCCTCAGCCGTCTCACCTAAGAGTCAAAAAGAGTGCAGCAATCTTTGCAGTGGTGAAAACAGCAAGCACTAAAACTTAAACCACTTTCTGTGTTCTTTGACAAACACTGTCTCTATGATTATATTTATTTTTAATGGAATTTCTGCCACATTTGTAGTAAAGCAGGAAAAATAGAGATCAGCCTCTGGTGTAATCAAACAAGTTCTGTGAACATGAATTTCATGTGTACGATTATCATAATCATGATTTGTTTTATGTATAAGAATTCACTGATGTGACTGAACAAAGAGAAGATAAACTCACCTCCTTCCTCACCTCCTCCTCGCCAGTCTTCCTCAATCTCTCTTCTCCGGCCTCTTGCCGTCTTTTCTCTTTTCTCTCTCCTCTCTTTCTGCCAAAGAAATGGAAAATGTTCATATTATCACAGACAGCCTACTATCAAATTAAATCCTTTGATCCACTCCCATTCTATAGTTATCATGTAGGTTAGGATCTATGGATAGTATGTAAAATCCCGTGCCTACCTCCTCTCCGCTTCCAAGGCCTTCTTTACGCTCTTCTCCGCCTCTCTGCAGCCTGAATTTTCCGTCAATTTCCTCCTTGTCATCTGAGTACCTTGCCTCAGCAGGGAAAATTCGCTGTTCTCTTTGTCTTGTAATACAACGAAGTCATCTGGCATCACATTCTTCTCGATGCACATATTCATCTATCCTCTTGTTTTGGGAAGTTATCCAAGATACAACAAGATCCAACCACCATGTCTGCCAAAAAAAAAGCAACAGTGGTGTTTAATTGTAATCTAACATGAAAATTGTCAGATTAAATTTACAACAAACACTAGGCAAATCATAACTTAAGAAAACACATCCTGAAACATACATTGGTCCTTCTGGGGTCTTTTCTCTTATGTCCTTCTCTGCGTCTTTGATGGCAATTTCCAGAACCTCGATATAAGCCTCTGGTGGCAGGGAGATCTGATGTTCCTCTGCCAATTTCACGGATTGCTCTACTATGGTGATAACCTCAGGGTGCGTCTCGTCGACCTCTGGCATCGGTGGGGGGCCCGTGGGTTCAGAGGAAGTGGTGGTGACCTCTGACTTCTCCTCGGCCTTTGACTCCTCGGTTTTCTCCTCAGTGCCTTCCTCACCAGATTTCTCCCCCTCTTCACCCTCTGTTTATAAAAGAAATGTAGAAATTGCCAAGTTTATAACTTGCTTAATTACACTTTATACGTATGAATTATGAATGGAGAAAAAACAAATGTGCACATATAAAATTCTGGTATTACATCGTATATTAAAAAAAAGAAAAGAAATGAAGAACATGTAATTTGTCAGTGCTTGTGTTGATAAAAGTAATAGCACTTAACTTAAGTAATTCATTTGTTGCCATTCAAGAACAGTCAATATTACATAAAGTAAGATGGTTTGAAAGTATGATACATTACAAGATAGTAAGACATGAATGCTAAAATACATGTTGCTTTACTATAAAACGAGAATATTTAGCGCAGACGTATCATTGCGCTAAATTAAGTTGTGCGCTAAAAGGTTTCATTGACATTAAATTATTGACCAGTTTGTTTCGTTGCACTAAAATAAATTGGCAGCAAAAGGTTTTCATTGCTGACTGCACTAAAATATGTTTGCGCCAAATGTTCTCGTCTTACAGTATTGATACAGCTGTAAACAAAGTCAAGGTTAGTAGCTATCCATAATTCAGAAAATATGATCAATGGAAGTCTTGAAATTGTCCTTGGTTAGGTAGGATATAGGTAAATAGGAACTTTATCAACCATCACCGATCCCGAAAGAAGGCTATAGAAAAACAAGACAGCCAAACATTCCATGTTATACAGAAACAGCAGCAATATATGTG
>CAJDSM010012125.1:1635-14296 GCA_903981925.1 Ostrea lurida | reverse complement strand
GTAGATTTCCCAGCATTCCAATGCATGCATTTCCTCTTGGCATGTGAAAAACGATTTCAAATCAGAACCGATTCTCTAAAAAAGAAAGGAATGTTAATATGTTTGATCCACATTCAATGAACAATACATTAGCATACGTATAAGCAGAAATTTTAGCGAGGATTTAATTTTGGCATTATTAGCGAGGTCTTTGAGATCGCTAAATTAAATATCGCTAAAAATTAATTCCAAATCATTGGAAGAGGCTTTCAAGTAATAGATTATAAAATCGCTAAAATTTTTACCGCTAAAATAAATACCACTTTTAAAGGAGAAAACGCTTAATTTGCGTCTCGCTAAAATTCTACTTATACGGTATTTTGCAATATGCTATTAAAATAAGAAATATTGTACATGCTATTTTGTACGGCATTGGATTGCAAACATGTAAAAAAAAAAAAAATATTTGGAGAGAATGTGTATATATATTCCTTTTCATTTCCAGAAAAGTGTTCCATCTTAACATTTCAATAAGTACATTTCTCCATATTTTTATCAATTGTGACATTACAATCTACAACAGTCTGAAGTTACCAGTTTAAACTCTGGAATTAGAGCCTGAGCTAGCTCCCTCTGGTGGATGAGCAAGACAGACAACTCTGCCTTAACCACCTCTAAAGCTCTTTCATGGATCTTAATGGCTTTGTGTGCCATGAGAGGCAGCAAGAGCTTCCCCCATCTCACAGTATGGCTCTCCATTTCCCGTCTGTAGTCCTTCAACAACCTACACACACAAAGAGACAATCAGGCAATAAATCAAGAAATAAATTATATGCGTGCATACACTGCAACGCTCTAAGCCAGCATACTTACTAAAGGCTATTAGCATGTTAGTGCTGGATGAAATAAAAAGTATGCTGATGCGAAAAATGAAAATTTGTTTTTTTTATAGTTAAATTACACTTTCAAATTCTGTCGTAGTACTCAGCCATTAAAATACTTGTGCTATATTTAGCCCGATTTATCAAACATCCATTCACATTCATGAGAAAATACCTATCATTTCAATTGGTAAAGACAGCCATGTTAAAAATCAGGGCTGTCACTGCGTTTTTTTGTACAGGGTCCGGGGAAATCCGGCGATTCTTGGGTCAAATTGGGAAATTTTTGTTTATGATACAACTATGATAAATCAAAAGTCTCATTTTTATTCAAAGTATTCAGAACACTGCTGGTTGGTGCTTTTTAGTTCATTATTTATTGAAATTCTAAATCAAATGCCAAGTTCAATGCATCTCTCAGGTTATACACTACAGTATTTAAATTGGGAATTGTTTTTCAAATTGGGAAAAGTTTTCTTATATTCAAATTGGGGTCCTTTTATCGGACCCAAATCAGGGAGAGTGACAGCTCTGACGTTGGCAAAGTACATATATAGCAATGCATTTACTACTTTTCGTTGACNAGACAGCCCTGACATTGGCAATGTACATTTATAGCAATGCATTTACTACTTTTCGTTGACAAATATTTCAGATGTATCAAAAGTGTAAATCATATGCCACAACCAGTCTTTGCAAAAACTTTTTAAACCAACTAGCCAGTAGGGCTAGTAGATCCACAAAATTCACTAAACCAGGAAAAAAATATCAACTATCCCAACTTTGCTCCTGATCTTAATTTTTCAAAAGCGTTCATGTTGTAAGTGTTTATTTTTATTTTGTCACCATTAATATGACATCAGATAAAATAGAATCATTGACTGAAGCATTTTAAAGACTGTGATCTTCAAACTTTATTTCTATAAACAATTTGTACCAAACATTATTTTATAAATCGTTTCTTTTGCTAAGTCGGGCCAGTGCATACCCGGAAATTACTAGCAGTGATTTTACAAGGGTCATGTGGCTTTCAAATTGGGGAAAAATTGTCGATATTCAGTCGAATTGGGAAAAATCAATTTTATCCTGAATAAATTTTAAAACCATATCAAACATTATATTTCCTTTATTTGACACATTTTATTTTTTTTCACCTAATTTTTCAATTCATCCATCTAAATCACCATTCCTATAACTCTTTGTTATGTTCCTTAATGTTATAATTAAATTCATTCATTCGAATGTTTATTTTTTGCAAATGCATTTTCCTTTCCTAATTTTTACTATTGCAAAATGCTAATTGGAAAAAAATTGACAATTTTAGAAAAGGGGAAAGGGCCGAAATTTGGACCCAAAATGGGTCTTAAAAAATCACTGACGTAAAGCCCGGCGTGAAATCTACTAGCGTCAAGCTGGCGAGTTTTTGCAAATACTGTACAACACATGTGTAAAATACAAGTACATGTCCACACACCGATAAATGACTTGTGAGGCTTCATGCTCCACCATCGATGACTGCATTTTCCACCTCTGTATCGCTTGTTCCACTACTGTCAGTGCGGTCTCCACCTATAATCCACAGTGTCTAATTTAATCACATCCACAATTATTATGTTGATGATGAATGAAAACTCAACATTAAAAGTATTCTTCAATCGTAAAAGCATACAGACATTATTCTGGGATTCAATATGAATACATCAATTCAGAAGCTTCAATGATATAAACAAGAGGCCCACAGGCCTACGGTCACCTGAATATTACAGTCCATACAGGGAGTCTCATATTTGCATTTTTAATTCTCAATAGGGTTGTGTTCATATGTTATCATCTTTCAAAATATGATTTCTATTCAAATACACAAGACAACTATCATTTCAATCTCAATGTTGTTAATTAACCGTTCAAAAATTTTAAAAGAAAACCATATAATTATATTGCTACTTTAATGCAGAGTGAGCTTGACCTTTTAAACCCAAATTCAAAAGAGATCATCTTCGACCCATGGGTAGTTAATATACATGTATGATATGATGATTCGATGTGAAAAGTACAACGCTGAAAACCCAGAAACCATATTGCTACTTTGATGTCCAGTGCACCTGACCCGAAATTTGATAAAGAACATTTTCAAGGGTAGTTTATAGATATGGTGACTCTACGTAGAAAGGTTAATGCTCTAGAACCCGAAAACCATATTGCTACTGTGTTGTCGTGTGCGCTTGACCTTTGGACCTTAAATTCGATAAGGAACATATCCTCATGGGTACAATACAATTAAGATAAAAGGCTCCATGTTCATTCCAAAAATACTATAGTTTCAAATTAAATGAGAATGCTTTATGGAGATGTTTTTCAAATGTTTACATATAAACCACTATTGCCATGTTTGGCCCTGCCCTGGGGTCAGAACTCCTCCCCAGGCGATCACCAAATTCTACAAATATTTTGGCAGCAGGCTTTCCTGTTCATACCACATGCATTTAGTTTCTCTTCAGGCATGTGCAGTTATAAAGAAGAAATTTTGAAAGATTGGTCACTTTTGGGAGTTTTTTCCCTACCCCCAGGGGTCAATGAGACTGAAATTTACAATTTATTGTGCCCTTGTCCAAAGATGCTTCATACCAAATTTGAAAAGAATTTGGACTGGTAGTTATGAACGAAGAAGTTAAAAAATGTTCATTGTAACGGCAGCGGACGTCGCAGCGACGACGGACTCGCAGACCAATGTGTAATAGGTCACCCGAGTTTACTCCAGGTGACTACAAAAATTGAACCTTCCTGGCATCATATTTAAACTGACAAAAAATAAAATGGTCCAAGCCTTCTCTATAACATTTATCGTTTTTATCACCGAAAAATGTGGCGATTTTAAGCAAATTCTTGCATTGTTGGATATTTTCAATGATGTTTTGGGGCCAATAGACTTAGATACAACAATGTAAAACTCCAAATATTTACACCTGACTAAACTATCATACATGGGTATCAATCTATTTGCAAAAATTATTTTTGAAATTTCACTTTACAAGGCAGATTTACGTTCGTGGACCTACTCCTTTGACAAATTCGCTGTTCAGCATTGAGGGATAATATTCTCAAGAGTAGGGAGCAGGATGGGAGAGAGAAGGATGAAAGGGAGCAGGAGGAGAGAGAGAAAAGGGATGGGGAGGGTTAATATGGGCAAGAGAAAGGAGGAGGAGAGAGACTCTTTCTTTTCCTCCCTTTCCTCATTTTTATTCAATCCCTCTGTCCTTCCCCCTCTCACCCTCCTTTCTTTCCCCTTTTCTCTCATTTCCCTTTCAACCTATATGTCCCCAAACTATAAATCCCCACAGCTGTATAATACACACTTGTCTGTAGTGTTTCTGCTCTTGTCCAGCCAGCCTTCTCCACCCCTCCAGCACTGTTGTATGACAGAACCTGGAAGTCGTATGCAGTGTAAGGAAGCAGTCCTGTCACCACCCTCTCCAGAACGAGACCCTCGTACACTCGCACTACATCGCCGGGACTGCACGACATTGTAGTTAATGGCTGCCAGGTCATAGGGCAACTCTGCCTTTGGTTCAGAACAAATCTGCAAAGACAGATACATGACACTTAGTGCTGATACTGAATGTTCTGTCTGAACGCGAGATGCATGTGGACCCTATAGCTACAAACTTTGACAGTGAAATAGACGTGCATATAATATGATCAATATTAAAGGCTAAGAGGAATAAGAAAAGAACAGTAGAAGAAAACCAATTGTTTGAGGTAAAGTAAAATCTGATATATTTATAATGTAAAAATCATTGATGACATACCAAAAACAAGGCAACGCAAGCGTAGCATCCCGATCCCTTCGAAACACAAGATTTTTAAACAAAGTCAATAGTGACCTTTGACCTTGAAAATCAATAGGGTTTACCCTATCCATGGGCAACATTTTGTGAAAGGTTTGATGATTCTCTGATGATGCCGAGTCCTCTATCTTGTCCACAAGAATTTAGCAATAGTCATGTGACCTTGACCTTAAAATCAATAGGGTTCATCCTCTCTCCATGGGCAACATTTGTGGAAGGTTGGATGATTTTCTGATGAAATGCTGAGTCCTCTATCTTGTCCACAAGAATTTTAGTAAATATTAAATAGTGATTGACCTTTGACCTTGAAAATCAATAGGGTTCATCCTCTCTCCATGGGCAACATTATGGAAGGTTTGATGATTCTCTGATGAATGCTGATTCCTCTCTCTTGTTCACAAGAACTTTAGTCAAAGTCATAGTGACCTTGATACCTTGAAAATCAATAGGGTTTCATCCTCTCTCATGGGCAACATTTGTGGAAGGTTGGATGATTTCTGATGAATGCCGAGTCCTCTATCTTTGTCCACAAGAATTAGTAATATTAAATAGTGACCTGACTTTGACCTTGAAAATCAATAGGTTCATCCTTCTCTCCATGGGCAACATTAGTGGAGTTTGATGTTTCTCTGATGAATGCTTGGATTCCTCTATCATTTTTTTGTTTTTTTTTTTTTTTTTTTTTTTTTGATTCACAAGAATCTTTAGTCATGTATAGTGACCTTCGACCTTTGAAATCAATAGGGTTCATCTCCATGGGCAACATTGATTCTCTGATAAATACCCTTGCTTCTATCTTGTTCACAAGGTTCCGGACACACTTACACATGGCAGTGATGCTATATCCCCTCCGCAACTCGTTGCGAGGGGATAATAATGTGTACCACTGATCCATCTGATTCCATGTTCATTACTGAGAAAATGTAAATAAGAGTATTACTTGAGGATCTCTCCATTTGGTTCCCTGGGGTAGTTCCAGATCAGCTGGAGTGTTGTACTGTTGGCAAAGCTGACCTGGACCGGACCCTGGCCCACTGGTCTCGCAGCATCAGTTTGGACCAGAATGGCTGAACTGTCCGTACAGCCTCCCTGGGTACATACCCGACCCCTCAAGGAATACCAGGTGTAGGGTAGGAGCTGGGAGGTCTGTCCCACAGTCTGTGTGAGGGTATTACTGCTGCTTCTCTACAACAACAGTAACAAATCAATGAATCTTACATTACCGTTGTGTACATTTTCCATATCTGTATTCATACTCACACTTTCTATAGAAAGTTCTGCTATATTGTTGGTACCCAGGTCCATCTGTCACATATCTTTCTTAAACTCCTCTTATTCCAAGCATTAAGCAATCAATCTTTTGGAATATGATAGGTGGCATCAAGCAATACGGTTTAAGAATTTTCAATTTTACCCTTGGGACAATTGGGGATTAAAAACCTAGTTCCCAGAACTTCTCATACATTTTATGCAATAGCTAAGTCATCTTTTGAAATATGATTTGTGGTGTCCTGAAGATATGCAGTAAGATTTTGGAATTTTTATTTTCACCCTGGGGGCCTTATGGTCTTCACATTGCACACATACCACTGTCTCATTCACAACATTGTACACAATGAGAATGCCAAACATACCACTGTTCCATTCACAAGGATGTAGTACATTATGATAACGCCATTCGGGACTGCTGGCGGACTCAGCTGCACCGTTATCACTTGATCTATTTTACTCTAAAAAAAAAAATAAAAAAATTCCAACAATAATGACATGCAAAAATTATCTGATAAAACCACAAAAATTAATCTGTAGATTAATGATATGTTTTATAACTTAGTACCTGGAGGACAGGAGGGCTGAACCCAGTGGGCGGAGCCTCTTTGGTACTGATACTAGTCCACTCACTCTCTGTCCCGCCCACATTGTTGAGCGACATCACCATGTACTGATAACTGGTGTAGGGTAATGTAGTAAAATCATTGGTCCTTGTCTTAGTGCCATTGTAAACTGATACTCGCTCTGTGTAAGACATGCCTAGAAAACGAAATTACAAAGATGAAATAACAGAACAAGAGTTGTCAGAAGACAACATAACTTGCTGGGAATTGTAACTCTACTTAACCTATCCTCTTTGGTTCTCAAGATTAAAAAAATTCTGAAAAGTAGATCAAAAGTCAAGGTTCTAGGCTGAAAGTTTGGGTACCAGATAAAAGGTCTATCCACAAGGCATTTATATGTGCAGTATGAAAGCCCTATCCCCCTTGGTTCAAAAGATATAGTCAAGGTTAAAGACTTTGAAAAGTAGGTCAAAGTTCAAGGTCACTATGTCAAAGGTCTTGTTACCAAAAAGAAACGCCTGGTCATGAGGCACCTTTATGTAAAATATCAAAGCCCTATCTCCCTTAGTTCAAATGATATTGACCAGGTTAAAGTTTCAGAAAAGTAAGTCGAAGTCCAATGTCACTTGGTCAAAAGTCTTAGTACCATGTAAAAGGACTGATGAGTCATCTTTTTGTGAAATATNATATTGACCAGGTTAAAGTTTCAGAAAAGTACCATGTAAAAGGACTCATCATGAGTCATCTTTATGTGAAATAGCAAATTCCAATCCACTTTGGTTCAAAAGAAATAGCGAATGTCAAAGTTTTTGAAAACTAGGTCAAAGTTCATGGTCAATAAGTCACGTCTTCATCCCAAAATAAATGTCTGATCACGAGCATCTATTGCGAAATATCAAAGCCTTACCTCCCCCCTTCTTGTTCAAAAGATATAGCACAAGTTAAAAGTTTTTCCCCTAAAGGGTGACATCGATCTGCGACAGCCCGGTCATTGACAATAATTTCCAGACATTTGCATAGCATTCAGGATATCCACCTTTAAAAAAATTAATCTTAAGGCCATAGGACCATAATGTGACTTCACAGCCATGGCCATGATTTGACCATGCTTAAATCCAATACCTATAGATGCTTGTATATCAACTATACTAATGTACGGGACCGTTACGGATGTTCCCCAAAACATTCCCCCATTCAAGGCAATGTGTCATTTTGTTTCGATGCAAGCGTTTACCATACCAATCTGTACATGAGACACCACTTTCTATCTTCAGTAAAAGACAAGGAACGATAGCCCAAAATATGATATGAAAATGCAACGCATATACCGCATGCGCTCACATTTTTCCACAATAAATAATCTCCCTGTAGATTCTTTGCAGCACTATAACCTATGATCCAAATTTCATTCCAAAAGCCTCATTAAAAGAGAGAGATGCACATAGCGATATTCATCCAATCAATTTCAGCGGCACGCTGCAGCGTGTGCGGGATAATGTATTTGACATCATCAAATTAACAAAGAGTCCCAATACATATCAAATATAACATTTCAAAACTTCATTCAAATGAAAGATCTCGTCTTAGACGTAATTACAATTTTAGACATCAGAAATACATGCACGCCGCATTCTACCGCACGCGAATCTTGATAAAGATAATTTTCTTGATCACCATTCTTTAGGCACTCATGTCAATAACCTAAGCAGACAAAATTATGAATTATTTCAGTCTTAATGGAAACTTCTTATGCCATTTTAGATCCGAGAAATGACGAATAAAGTATGCACGTGCAACACGCCGCACGTGAGATGATAGAGATTACTTTTGATACTCATTTCAAAAGACGTTTCAATGATATACTTCCAGTATTAATTCTTTATTTGTTTGACAATTTCAAGAAAAGTTACGGCCATGTTCAAAATCGTCAATCAGAAACTTCACACCACGCGCATGCACGTGTGAAATGGAATTTTGACTATAACCCCCTTAAGACCATCAAGATACTCACAATATCAATTTCAACATGCATTAACAAAAACAACCGCGTCTACGTCAACGAAGAATTGGACATTTAAAAGACGATGCACGTGCCAGCGCATGCTGCGTTTGCAATTTTTATACATCATGTGTAGCAACTTTATTGTTCATACCATGCTGTGAATATCATTATTATCTTTATTTATAACAAATTACAGCGATTCTGTGTATGATCAATCAACAATCAGCACACGTGCACGCACGTGCAAATTCGAAATTTTTATCATACCAATCAATCGATTTCATGTTCTACCCTACCTTTGAATAAATCAAATAATTTCAATCAACTATAAAAAAGTTGACTGATTCCGAAGTTAGAAGCCAAAAATGCAATGCACGCTGCATGCACGTGCATGCATTTTCAGAAAAGATGGACTAATCGTTCCGAACACCTTCAATGGATTATTACTATCACCTAAAAAGGTTTCATATCGATCCCATGTACAGTTCTGAGAACACTTCGGACAAAAATAGTACCGGAGAATAAGAAGAAGAAGAAGAAGAATAATAATAATAAAAAACAGAGTAAAAACAATATGTTCCCAAACTGTTTGAGGGAACTATTACTAAAATGGTATCTTAATTGCTCTTGAGAATATTTCTAAAGTTTCCTATGCAAAATTTTGAAAACCCCCCCCCCATCTCTTTGGAAAATGGAAGCACAATGTGAGCAAATCTGAATCATAACAAGTTAGGACAGCACACAGGATGTATACAATTGCTAGGGACTTACCTATAACCTCTGTAACAGGTTTCCTTCTATAAACTTTGTATTGTGTGATGATTCCATTAGGCTTCAGGGGAGGATCCCAAGACACCAAAACTCCAGCATGTCCTCCAGTGTCATCCGCTAAGGCCAGGAGGGTCGGGGAAGCCTGCTCCTCCGGAACAGACTCTAACGTCCTGGCTTTAGTCCCCTCACTGAGCTCACACCCCCTGCTGGTACACGCCTGTACCCTGAATGTGTACTCTGTCCAGAAGTGAAGGCCTGGAACAGTGTAACTCAGAACAGTGGCCCCTCCGTTGTAAATTATCTGACCATCTTGCAGGAGGGTGTAGTTCTGAATTTGTCCGTTTGGTTTGGCTGGTGGATTCCATGTAGCTTGTATTGAAGTGGACGACAAGGGCTTCAGAACAGGTGCACCGAGACCAGCGGGAGAAGACGAGTAGGTTGTGGCCACAGCAGCTGGACTTTCTACACTCCCCCTCCTATTTCTGGCTGTTACAACATACGAATAACTTGTTCCAGGACTCAGGCCATAGTCTGTATAGGTGGTCACTAGCTGCCCTGAGATGGAGAGACTCTGTGTGTATATCAGTGATCCGTCTCTTCTGACGTCGTACGAAGTGATGATCCCGTGTGGACTGTGTGGAGCACTCCACATCACTTCCACGGACTGGGAACTCAAGACATTCAGTTTGGGTTTCTCTAAACCAGTGGGGACATCATCTAATGGCCTGCCACTCACCTCTCCACTTTTGGTACATCCACCTCGCGTGCAGGATGTCAGTGAGAATGAGTACAACTTGTACGGAGTTAGCCCTGTTTGAATATGTTCAACGTTTAATCCGCTGTAGACAACACTGCTATCCATTGTAAGTTCGTACTTTGTCACTTGCCCACTTTCCTGACCCATTGGCACCCATGTAGCTTTGATAGCAGTGGAACTGAGAGCTTCCAGACCTGGAGGATCCACTTTGGATGGTGGAGATTCCACTGTTCTCCGTATGGTTGGGGAGCTAGCAGTACATCCGCCTGCAGTGCACACTGTAATTGTGTAACTGTAAAAAGTAAAGGGAAGCAAAGCAGAGTCCACATACTCAAATTTGTCATTCGTGTCAAAACTGAGTGGAACACTGTTATTTCTCTGTAGCTGATAACTCTGAATGACTCCGTTAGATCGAGTGGGAGGGGACCATGTTATCTTTAATCTGTCAATAGAATCAGGAATGTACTCTACAACAGGGGAAGCAACTCCCTGAGGCGGAGCTTGCTCAGTAAACACAGTCTGCCATGGACTTTGTACTGAACTAATAACATTGGTTGATTTAACGCTATACTGATACTCTGTGTAGGGTCGAAGTCCAATATCAGTGTAGGTATAGGAGAAGCTGAGCGTGTCATTGGTGGAATATATGACAACAGGTTTGGAGAGCTCTCGTTTCACTAGCCGTGTTTGTTCTTGTCTCAGTACCTCGTACATTACAATCTCTCCGTTTGGTTGAATTGGCCTTGTCCATGAAATCACCACTGAAGTGGCGTTTACCTCCAGTGCTTTAGGAATAGGCTGATTTGTTGGTGCAGCCTCTGCAGTTACAAAATTTTGAAGCACACCTTTCGTACATCCTGCCTTTGTGCAAGCCTCAAGCTGCACTGTGTACAAAGTAAAGGGCTGGAGTCTCCTCATTTCAAATTCCCGACTGATGCCCTGATACACGGCCACTGAAGCACCCAGCTCGTACAGCCTGTATACAGATACAACTCCATTTGGCCTGGCAGGCAGATCCCAACTTAAAATCAAGGCCGTTCCTGAGGTGACTTTTTCAGCTTTGATAACAGGCAACCCAGCTGGAGAAGATTGATCAGTTTGTACAATAACTTTATCTGAGGACGAGTTTCCTACACTGTTAATAACTTGTAAATAAACCTCATAGTTTAGGTAAGGTTTCAGACCACTAACTAACGTCTTAAAGACATTGGGAGAAACTGATAAATATTCTGCTGTGTGATTTCCGGGACTAATTTTCACTTCTTTGTACACAATCCTGTACTCCAGAATAACTCCATTTGGATTAAGGGGAGGATTCCAATGAACCATAAAACCAAAGGCACTGGTGGCATTGATACCTGGTCTCTTCAAGCCAGTAGGTAATGCCTCTAGGGTTCGAACCAAAGCCCAACCACTTGACGCATCCCCCTCTTTGTTCCCTGCCACCACCCTATACTGATACTGAGTGTACGGCCAGAGGTCTTGTCCCGCATGGCTGATATGGAAAATCTCACTGTCCACTCTGTTGATCAAGAACTCAATAAATGAACCTTCCTTTCGGTAATAGATAAGATACTGGATAATCTTTCCATTAGGAAAAAGTGGTGGTTTCCAATTTATATCCACTATATTGGGGCCTTTTGCTGTCAAGATTGGGGGCTGCATGTCTGAGGGTGGAGCCTCTTTGGTCATGATGCTGGTTCCCACTCCTATACCACATGCATTGGGTTTACCAGCCAAGCAAGCAAGCAGTCGGACATCATATTCAAAATGAGGTTTCAGTCCTGTAACTACAGTGGAGAAGTTTAGACCGACCCTCTTCTCAATCTGGAACGGTTGTCCAGCGTTGAGTATAACTCCATATTGATCAATTGTGCCAGAGGATGTTACAATGGGGTCCCACTCCATGTAAATCTGAGAACTGCTTTGGACAGTCGCAGTCTTTAAGGCTGGGATATTATCAGGTATATCAGTTGGCATCGACACCGACTTAATGGAGCTGCTAGTGTTTCCTACACTGGTCCCCACTATTAAATAGTAACTGTACGTGTTGCCGGGCACCAGTCCAGAGTCAGGTGAAGACAATCCTTTACCAAAATACACATTCCTGGCTCCACGGGAAGAAATTCTCATCACGGAATAAAACTTCAGGAATCCATTGATTAATTCTGGAGTGTCCCAAAAAATCAGAATGGAGGTCGTGGTGAGAGCCACAATCCTGGGTGGCAGAACACCTGCAACAGTCCAAACAGTGAGTCTGAATACTTTACACCGTCACACAATTTTGCTTTAGAAACATGTACAATAGACATAGCACTGCAGATCAAATTTCATGTTTTGATTGAAATTGTAATAAGAAGAAATGTGTTTTATTGAATGTTTTTCAAACTAGAACAGTCCAAATAGGGCAAATATCCCTCCACCAAATATCATTTATACCCTTACATGACCTTGACCTTAATACTGACCCTTGAATTATTAGGAATCATGTTTGGTTAAGTGAAAATTACATATGTGAAGCATTAGGTGATAGGATATTTGACTTAAAGCATAGAAACCACTTTTTCCAAGAGATGCACAAGCAGGATGAA
>CAJDSM010012124.1:8569-18597 GCA_903981925.1 Ostrea lurida | reverse complement strand
TTCCTTTAATTACGTACAAATACATTTTTTTCACCAGCCTTACCTGCGTCATTGATCTTGATACTGCCCTGCTCTGGAGGCGTCGCCCAGACATCTGAGTCCCAGGGCGGCCATTCATCGTAGAAGCTGGCCTCTGGGGTGTGGGAGGAATTTCCATGTTGGATGAGTAACGACGAAGGAATTCCTTGTAGTCTAAGTTTCCAAAATCATTGATAGGTAATGAAGCCCACACATTCTCAAACTGCAAATGTAAACATTAAATAAAGAAGATTTTTTTTTATAACCTCCAAATGATGAATTCCTAGCAAGTAGTACCAGTATATACTTCAAAAGCAAATATTAACTCATACTTTTATTGTATATGGATGTGAAATATCTTCTTAAAACTCTTAAGATAGAGAAGTGACTTTGTGCCAATCTCTAGGATACTGTGGAATCATCATTGTTCATGGGGGACCAATGTTCGTGGATTTCGTGGGTCACTCTTACCCACGAATTTACGTCCCCATGAACATGTTTTATTTTCCTTTTAATCTTTACAAATACATGTATTATGCCGTTCGCATTATTTATCAATTACCCACGAAATTACGTCTCCACGAACCAGCAAAATTTGGGTTACCCACGAACATTGACCCCCACGAATTTTAATGATTCCACAGTATTTAGTAGGTTTATATTATATTTCCTTGCTTAAAAAATGAGTATATTTCATCAAATGAAGAAGATGCTGTATCATTTACAATATCATTAAAAAAAATGCCGTACCTGTTCATCAGTAAATCGCATGACATTTTTATCCATCACTTCTCTAAAATCTTCCCTAGATATGACTCCAATGTTGGCATAGTCCCTGTCTTTGAAGAAGTTTGCGAGCATGTAGAAGTGGGCGTGTACCGCCTCCCGAAGTCTCTCCTGGACCTCATCGATCGGCATCAGCGCCTGGGACTGGTTCCTCATCTGCTTCTGTAAGGCTGCCAGCCACTTCTCCGCATCCTAAACAAGTTCAGTTACAGAAAATCACCAAGACTTTTGATTGTTTCATTCAAAATCCAAAACACACAGTTGTCAATATTGTAAGCATTCAATACTAGATTCACAATTTGCTATTGCTTAGAGATTCGTAGCATTCATGGTGGATATGGATCTAACTTTAGTAAGATTTTCATGGAAATGACTTGACAGAAGAGCTAGTTCACATACCTCTCTCTCTCTCTCTCTCCTCTTCTCTCTCTCTCTCTCTCTCTCTCTCTCTCTCTCTCTCTCTCTCTCTCTCTCTCAAATCCTTACAAATTTGAATACCTTGTTATCATTTCATAAGAAATTAATTAACTTTTTATTTATATTTAAGACTGACCTCCTGATCTGACATAGCATAGTTCTCTAGGAACAGAACGTAGTTTATAGACTTGTCCACCGTCTGTAATTTACTCTGTAGATGGCGCCACTGAGGATCTGTTAACTTGAAGGCAAAGATGTCCAGAACTCTTCTGAAGTCAGTTATTGAAATCAGGTTTGACTGAGATTTGTCAAAGGAAGCAAAAGCCTGAAAAGAAGATTAAATTTCATTCACAATTGTTAATACATTCACTTGTCTACAATGAACTATTATTGCAGTCTAAATGACCTTTCATGAACAGATGTCTACATTTAAGTTTTTATTACTTTAATATTTTAAAAGATTTGCTACTAATTTCTACGAATTTCAAAATAAATGTTTTTGGATATATCCTTCATTTTCACAGTGCATCACAGTTCATTTTTACAATACACTTTTCAGTTTTCAGTACCTACATGTTTCATTTGCACAGTATATAATCAGTTTCAAAATGCTCAAACTTTCTTTCATTTTCATCTTTGATATTCACAGTCCACACCTTCTTTTAATTTTTGCAGTCAACAACTTTCATTTTCACAATGCACACCTTTCATTTTTACAGTATACACACACATTATTCTCACATTACACACACCTTTCCTAGGACCTCTCCCTGGTTCTCAATAATCTGTCGGAGTTTGGTCTCCGCCTCCTGAGGAGTAAGGACATCCCACTCCTGAACTCTGACCTCGGGCAGAGGTCGCTGGTAGTGCTCCTTACGGCCATCCTCAAACGCCCTCAGGAACTCCTCGTAATTCAGGCGACTGCCTTTAGTGCCCAGGCCAATCCTGAAATAATCAAATACATTACGTAATCTAAAAATAAAAACAAATAAGCTTTAATGCAAAGATGATTATCATGTGACAAAACACTCCCACAAGAATAAAATCATTTCATTATGAGAGAGCTATAAAATTTTGAGAGACATAGGAGAAATAATGTGAATCAGAGATCTGAGTCTTACTTGTCCATCAGTCTGAAGAACTGCTCATCATTCATGAAGAAGTGCAGGTCATTGAGGACTTTCTGGATCTCATTCACAGACAGGGATCCTTTCTTCTGAGTGTCACACTTCCTAAACGCTTCATAAGTATCCTTGTAATTGTCTCGAATCTTGTCCCTGAAATGTTAGTAATTCAAGAATTATTGGGGGAAACAACACATTTCTAAGTGTGCCCGAAACACTGATTCAGGTGTCTGGTCCTCTTCTGTCGGAACACGTGGTGCTGGGTGACGACCTAATTTTCAATTTAGTCATGATCCATATTTGATTTTTAGAACATAAAATCATAGGGTTACCAGTGTTCTATTTTTACCCATTTGTACAATGGGATGGATATCTTAAGAAATAAATTTAAATGCTGTTGTTTTTTAACTATACAAATTACCCCATGCTTCCAATGTATAACCTTCATTACACAAGCAACTTTCACAAAAATTCTTTATGAACACTGTATTTACATTTTACAATACAGAGGTTTTGATGTTAAAAGTTCAAAGGTCAATGCTAATGAAACAGCATATCTAGACTTATTATTGCAAAAACATTGATAAACATAGATGTCATAACAATTTCTATTAAGATAAAGTTAATTATCATACAAACAGGAGTAGATTCACAGTTCATTTTACACACTACAGGTATAAATGCGTACAAACCTGAGTTGTCTTTCGACCTGCTCGGCATTCATAAATGCCACCCTGACGCCTGGTGCTTGGTCATCCTCTGTGCTTGGCCAGCTGGTCATCATTGTGCTCCATAATCGTCTTGTGACTGGTATCTATGATGTTTGCACTGGTTCCCATGGCATCCGCTGGAGTAAATTCGGAAGCTCCGAGTTTTTCCAGAAAATCTTGGTAGTTAATGTAACCTTTCCCTTCCTCATCATAGCTGAAAGCAAATAGATTACAATGTACATTTTCATTAAACCTTTCTNACTGAATGAAAATATATTACAATGTACATTTTCATTAAACCTTTCTCTGGGAAAACTACTTGTAAACGTTAATTAATGCAAAATCTTATGAAATTTTCTTCAGGTAAATAAATGATAAAAAAAGTTCTCAGTTTCTGTGAAATTTAAGCCCTGTGATATTTTTACTAAGATGCATTGCAAAATAACTTCATCCTGTTTCAGATTCACCCCAAAACGTAAGTTTTCTGCTGCTTTAAAATAAGGCGTAAAATTGCATCATTTTGAATTTGCCCATTCAGACTGGAAGGAGGCAAAATGTGAAGAATAAAAAAGGGAGACAAAATTTCTCTGGTACGCAGCAAGTCAATTTAATCTTTCCAGTACAAGTGACCTTCATTAGCACTCAGCACTTACATTGACCATAGTCTCTTGAACTCTTCTGGACTCATCGGAATAACCATTTTAAACAGCAAGTCTCTCAACTCCCTCTTCCTTAAAACTCCTTTGGTTCCTATCGCATCAATTTGTGTGAATGCCTGAACAAAACAATGCACAGCATCTAGTTAGTATTACATATATTCTATGTAGCAAAAAAACTTTTTAGAAACGCATCAAGCATTTTTTTTCTCTTGTATTAAACTTACCTGAGCTAAATCCTTCCACTGTCTGTGACATTTCAGTTTTAATGCTTCATGTGCTGACTCGGCTGTCATTTCAGAAGTGGGATATGTGGAGTTATAACCCTAAAATAATCCAAAAATTACTTCCAGAAGTGGCGATATGTTGGAGTTATACCTAAAATAGTCAAAATACTCAGAAGTGTGATATGTGGAGTTATACCTAGAATAATCATCAAAATACTCAGAAGTGGGATAAGTGGAGTTATACCTAGAATAATCGTCCAAAATAGTCAGAAGTGGGATATGTGGAGTTATACCTAAAATAATCGTCAAAATACCCTATCAGGATTGCAACTGGTAAATTTGTCAGATCTAAAGCGTTGCTGGCTTGTTTAGAATTTACCTGATGTGGAATCCATTTAATGATAGGTACAACACAGGCAATTTTCAATTTATTCCCATTTACATCTACTAAGCTTATGGTTGATCACAAACACATTGAAAGACATTCTTGTGTTTACTGATGGTATGAAACTGACCTGTGTACAGAGTTTAGCCACTTGTGACCCTCAGCTGTATCTCGGACCTCAAACCGATGGAGAAATTCGTCGTAAGAAATTTTGGAGGATTTTGTAATTCCCATTCGTTTACACAGTTGCTCAAATTCATTGTCAGACATTATACACATAAAGGAATCCAGAATCCTTCTAAAGTTTGCTTTGTTTATCAAGCCATTGTGGTCATCATCAAACTTGTAGAATGCTGCTCGAAGATTCTGAAACAAAAGTATACACCATCAGCTGACATTTAATGAGTAAAGAATATTTGAAAATTCTGGACTGTGAATTTGTGCTTTGCAATTGTTACTCCTAGAGACATTTGAACAAAATAAACCTTTGTTTTAAATCTAGCATTTTCCAGAACACATGTANTCTAGAGAACCTGTGTATTTTGATTGAAATTTAAATCTAGCATTTTCCAGAACACATGTACATACTTATGGGCAAATTACTACATCCCCTGCAAATCGGTTACAATGGGGTACTCGAGTTACTACACCCCCACCCCCCCTGCAAATAAGTTACAATGGGGTACTACTCAGTCAAAAGAAATAGCTTACTGTCTTATACATACACATCAACTATGGGACAATCTACAAACTATTCTGAAATAGGTAAAAAATTTCATTCTATATTTATCATTTTGTAATTACAATTGAGTCCATTCTAAGAACACTCTCAGGAATACTAACAAATTTAAATTGGGGGGCTGTTAAATTTTACTGATTTGTTCGGATTCATTTAATTTTGTGGATATGATTTATGTAAAGTAAAACATTATAAAAATTAGGCATTTCATTGTGGTTTTAAAATAGAAAGGACATTGAAATGCGTATACGTATTTCCCAGCTTGACTTACTGCAAAGTTTTCCCGGAGTTTGCTCCTTAACTTGGCCTCCACCTCGTCTGCAGTCATCCCCCACTCGTCTCCTCGGATGGGATTCACCCGGTGGTTTCCTGTTCGCTGGATCTCATCCCCAGGGCCTTGAGCCCGAGGGTCTTCAAACGCACTGACAAAGTCTGAGTACTCCATCTGACCATTGGTAAAGCCTATGCGCTCAGTTAGTTCCTGGAACTGGTCATCGGTCATTATAATTCCAAACGTTCCCAAGACCTAGTCAAAGAATGCACAAGTATTATTATTTGGTATACCATGAACATGCTAAAGAAATGAACTGCTTGATTCAAATATGCATCTGAAATCTGAATTGGTATCATTATGTCAAGTTGAATGATATACAAAAAAATTGACTAATAAATGCTGCTACAAGGCAGCCATAAGCTATCAAACTTATGAACAAATGGGCCATTTATCACTATTTTTCCCACTGCAATCCAATTTCATGGACAAAAGTCACTTTATTTCACATTATGATTTTCCATCTTCCTATCTAACATAGACGTGAGCCAATTATCTCAGTTTTAATTTCAGTACATTCCTACAGTGTCTGCATTTTCTTCTCTTACTAGTCTGTCCCTGAAGCTGACCACACCCCTGATTTGTCATTTTCTAAATCCCTGAAATGTCATTGATGAGTGACACACCTTGACTTTCCCAACTTGTTCATTTCTTACCTCCCTGAAGTGTCGCCGGGTGACACGACCCCTTTCACTGACTTGTTAGGTCCTTTACTCCCTGAAGTGTCGCCGGGTGACACGCCCCTTCCTGACTGTCATTTTCTTACCTCCCTGAAGTTGTCGCCGGGTGACACGCCCCTTTCCTGACTTGTCATTTCTTACCTCCCTGAAGTGTCGCCGGTGACACGCCCCTTTCCTGACTTGTCATGCCTCTTCCTGAAGTGTCGCCGGGTGTGACACGCCCCCTTTCCTGACGTCATTTCTTTACCTCCCTGAAGTGTCCCGGGTGACACGCCCCTTTCCTGACTTGTCATGTCTTACCTCCCTGAAGTGTCGCGGGTGACACGCCCTTTCCTGACGTCATTTCTTACCTCCCTGAAGTGTCGCCGGGTGACACGCCCCTTTCCTGACGTCATTTCTTACCTCCTGAAGTGTCGCCGGGTGACACGCCCCTTTCCTGACGTCATTTCTTACCTCCCTGAAGTGTCGCCGGGTGACACGCCCCTTTCCTGACGTCATTTCTTACCTCCCTGAAGTGTCGCCGGGTGACACGCCCCTTTCCTGACTTGTCAAAGGACAGGAATGCCTGTCTATCTGCACCTTGTGTTGCGGACATTCTGTCCTTCAGACGGGCAATGACCTCATCAGCCGTCATCGTGTTGGTCCGGTTCTGGGCTCTTCTGTTCACCCTTGTACTTCTGCAGAGAACGATGAAATTTGTGAATTGCGACCCTTACAACCCAAAATAACATAACAGAATGATGTCTCTAGAATGATGAATATAGGATCTCCCATGGCTCATGGTTGGATATGATTATGGTTGGATATGATTATTATCCAACAATTTATGTGTCTTCTATCCCCGAGCCTTGGCAATACACATTTCGTCACATGGCGTAGGGATACATACTGTGGTGATATGAACAACCCTATCACATGCATGATATCAACTTTAGAAACAGATAAATATGTAATAAACTTAGTCTATTTGATAGCATCATATTTCATTATATTGTAAATTTAAGGAAAAAGAACATAACTAAGATATAAATTTTCCCTCCCTATGTCCCTTGTTGTACTCCTCAAGGTTCAGCTAGGAATCAGTCATTCTCTTCCTGTCCCGTCACTTTACTTGGCTACATTGTTGTTTACCTGGCTATGTGGTTGTTTATTTACCTGACTATGTGGTTGTTTACCTGGCTGTGTGGTTGTCTACCTCTCTATGTGGTTGTTTACTTGGATATGTGGTTGTAAAAAAAAAAAAAAAAAGAAAGGAAGGAAATCCCTTTAAAAAAAAAGCAAAAAATTTTTTTCCCCTTTCCAGAACACATGTACACACTTTATGGGCAAATTTACTACATCCCCTGCAAATCGGTTACAATGGGGTACTCGATTACTACAACCCCACCCCCCCTCTGCAAAATAGTTACAATGGGGTACTACTCAGTCAAAAGAAATAGCCTTACGTGCTTAATACATACACATCAACTATGGGACAATCTACACAAACTATTCTGAAATAGGTAAAAAATTTTCATTCTATATTTTATCATTTTGTAATTACAAATTGAGTCCATTCTAAGAACACTCTCAGGAATACTAAACAAATTTTAAATTGGGGGGCTGTTAAATTTTTACTGATTTGTTCGGATTCATTTAATTTTGTGGATATGATTTTATGTAAAGTAAAAACATTATAAAAATTAGGCATTTCATTGTGGGTTTTAAATAGAAAGGACATTGAAATGCGTATACGTATTTCCCAGCTTGACTTACTGCAAAGTTTTCCCGGAGTTTGCTCCTTAACTTGGCCTCCACCTCGTCTGCAGTCATCCCCCACTCGTCTCCTCGGATGGGATTCACCCGGTGGTTTCCTGTTCGCTGGATCTCATCCCCAGGGCCTTGAGCCCCGAGGGTCTTCAAACGCACTGACAAAGTCTGAGTACTCCCATCTGACCATTGGTAAAGCCCTATGCGCTCAGTTAGTTCCTGGAACTGGTCATCGGTCATTATAATTCCAAACGTTCCCAAGACCTAGTCAAAGAATGCACAAGTATTATTATTTGGTATACCATGAACATGCTAAAGAAATGAACTGCTTGATTCAATATGCATCTGAAATCTGAATTGGTATCATTATGTCAAGTTGAATGATATACAAAAAAATTGACTAATAAATGCTGCTACAAGGCAGCCATAAGCTATCAAACTTATGAACAAATGGGCCATTTATCACTATTTTTCCCACTGCAATCCAATTTCATGGACAAAAGTCACTTTATTTCACATTATGATTTTCCATCTTCCTATCTAACATAGACGTGAGCCAATTATTCTCAGTTTTAATTTCAGTACATTCCTACAGTGTCTGCATTTTCTTCTCTTACTAGTCTGTCCTGAAGCTGACCAACACCCCTGATTTGTCATTTTCTAAAATCCCTGAAATGTCATTGATGAGTGAACACACCTTGACTTTCCCAACTTGTCATTTCTTACCTCCCTGAAGTGTCGCCGGGTGACACGCCCCTTTCCTGACTTGTTATGTCTTACCTCCCTGAAGTGTCGCCGGGTGACACGCCCCTTTCCTGACGTCATTTCTTTTACCTCCCTGAAGTGTCGCCGGGTGACACGCCCCTTTCCTGACTTGTCATTTCTTACCTCCCGAAGTGTCGCCGGTGACACGCCCCTTTCCTGACTTGTCATGCCTTACCTCCCTGAAGTTGTCGCCGGGTGACACGCCCCCTTCCTGACGTCATTTTCTTACCTCCCGAAGTGTCCGCCGGGTGACACGCCCCTTTCCTGACTTGTCATGTCTTACCTCCCTGAAGTGTCGTCGGGTGACACGCCCCTTTCCTGACGTCATTTCTTACCTCCCTGAAGTGTCCGCCGGTGACACGCCCCTTTCCTGACGTCATTTCTTACCTCCCTGAAGTGTCGCCGGGTGACACGCCCCTTTCCTGACGTCATTTCTCTACCTCCCTGAAGTGTCGCCGGGTGACACGCCCCTTTCCTGACGTCATTCTTTTACCCCCTGAAGTGTCGCCGGGTGACACGCCCCTTTCCTGACTTGTCAAAGGACAGGAATGCCTGTCTGATCTGCACTGTGTTGCGACATTCTGTCCTTCACAGACGGGCAATGACCTCAATCAGCCGTCATCGTGTTGGTCCGGTTTCTGGGCTCTTCTGTTCACCCTTGTACTTCTGCAGAGAACGATGAAATTTGTGAATTTGCGAACCCTTACAACCCCAAAATAACATAACAGAATGATGTCTCTAGAATTGATGAATAATAGGATCTCCATGGCTCATGTTGGATATATGATTATGTTGGATATGATTATTATCCAACAATTTATGTTCTTCTATCCCCGAGCCTTGGCAATACACATTTCGTCACATGGCGTAGGGATAACATACGTGGTGATATGAACAACCCTATCACATGCATGAATATCAACTTTAGAAAACAGATAAATATGTAATAAACTTAGTCTATTTGATAGCATCATATTTCATTATATTGTAAATTTAAGGAAAAAGAACATAACTAAGATATAAATTTTCCCTTCCCTATGTCCCTTGTTGTACTCCTCAAGTTCAGCTAGGAATTCAGTCATTCTCTTCCTGTCCCCGTCACTTTACTTGGCTACATTGTTGTTTACCTGGCTATGTGGTTGTTTATTTATACCTGACTATGTGGTTTGTTTACCTGGCTGTGTGGTTGTCTACCTCTCTATGTGGTTGTTTACTTGGATATGTGGTGTTTTTACTTGGTGATAATGTTGGTTGTTTACTATGTTGGTTTGTTTATCTGGCTATGTGGTTGTTTTACTGTGTTGGTTGTTACCTGGCTATGTGGTTGTTTAATAACATGTGTGGTTGTTTACCTGGCTATGTGGTTGTTTATTATGTGGTTGTTTACCTGGCTATGTGTTTGTTTACTTATGTGGTTGTTTACCTGGCTCTGTGGTTCTTT
>CAJDSM010012123.1:0-12641 GCA_903981925.1 Ostrea lurida | reverse complement strand
TGCGCTACGGCTCCACCGCGGGCGTATTAACATAACCGACACTTCCCCATTCATCGAATGTTTTGATTATATGCATGTTTGTACTTACCTCTGTGTGTTTCTAGTTATTAATCTTTCCATGTACATATATCGTTCATTTCATTTGCTATATATGTGATTAATTTACTGTTGATACTTCGATTGCCTTCCGTTTGCCGGAAGTGCTTTGGTGATACAACACGTTAAAAGCAAGTCATTTCCGTTCTAAAAATCCGGATCTGAACAAATTCGTCACGGTTTCTAGAAATTATCCTATATTCATTCAATTACTAAAATTGTATTCATAAATGTTACAGTTTGAATGCAATGAATTTTTTACATAACATATCAAAGAATTTGCTTTAAAAACTTTAAAATGAGAACATTCTTTAAAAAACAAAAAATAGCATCAATGGACAATATTACCGGTAGCAATCGATGAAATAGGCAGTCATTTACTCTGTACTTTTATATTGAAAGGGGCATATCTTGTTTTATACGGATAGGAAAACATATACATAAAAAGGAGCTAAAATCTCAATGGATGATCTCAGTGCAATAAAAACCAAATACTAGTCACATGCTTATTGGTAGTAAACCAAACAACACATTTGTAAATTCTTGACTTTTAATACCATTCATTTTTATCAATGATAACCAACAATTAAGGTTTTTGTTTGTGTTGTAGAATACCTGTACAACACCAGATTCACCATTTATTTATAAATAACATTCAATGATAAACCAAAATACAGATTTTGAGTATTGTGATAGTTTTTATTTATGATAAACTATGCCATTATTTCCCTATACATTCTCTACTCCACATACATAAGCTACACATTGAGAGATAACAACATTACTCTTCACAAGTCATTGTTCCTGTTGGTATTTTAACTATCAAACACTCAGATAAAAGTTCATCAAATAATAAGACCAAAAAAAAAAGAAAAAAAGCAAAAAAAGAACAATAACAAAATATCATTCTCCTTCTTTACACAGTAATACTCTGAAGTCAGATATTTATAAGCCAAATCAGATTTTCTGTGGAGATTTCTACCGTAGCAAGACAGTATTTTTTCCTTTGAATTACAAAATATACTACCCCCATTTGTACCACTAGAGAGTTGTGAAATCAAGAGATCAATGGGGGAGTTCCGTGTCCCCTTCTACAACAGTGGACCATCCTTCATATCAAAAACAATTCCTGCAATTTGAGACAATTTTAGGGTAACTGAGGGTTGTTTTAAATGGAGGTACGTAATAAATCATAACTGTAATTTAAATGCACATTTGATTTTATCATTATTTAAATAGAAACGCACATATTTTGCACTTGAATCATGTTCAGGTATGTTTATACTAAGTGTCTCCAGACTCACTAATTGTCAAATATAGGTTGTTAATATTACTTCAGTACCTGTCAAATTCTTCATGTTATCTTTTATTTCCTATCAAGTCATTTTGATTGTTGAAAATTTCAAGCTACCATGAATTTAATGCATCTTTTCTCAAATGAACATCGAGTAACCAACTCTTCTATGACTTATAGTCTAAACAAAAACTTATTCAAGATGATATAAATATATAGTTGAACTTCAGTATTTTACACACTAGTGTTTCAAATACCATATAGTTATGTGGAAGTGATTCGGAAGTCCCAACTATTAATTCTGTAAGTATTTCACCTTCGATATTTTTCTCGAATCCACAGATATCTCTAAGTTTTCTCAAGTCCCACGGAGTTTGAATAATGAGGTTGATTTTGTATTATATAGGCCTGGCAGCCAGTCTAAGTGCATTTAATACCAACATCACAATTTTATTGAAGGGGTGAACAATTTAATAGGAAAGAACATTCAAAAACACAAGAGATGTTTATATAGTGATTATAATTTCAAAAACCGGATGAAAAAACTGACTTCTTGATAAAAAAAAATTTTTTTTATTAATTTAACATTTAAGTAGATCTTTATTAAAAATATTACCAGGAAACCTATCCTTGACATGAAAATACATGATAATGCCCATTAAAAGACACTCAATTTCAACATTCATCAGTCATAAACCTTCACATTTTCCCAAAGCAAGGATTGCAAGCATACAAATAGTTCAGTAAAGTAGAGCATTTTTTCTTCACAAAGCTAGCTGTTCACACATTACATCTCCCCCATTATTACAGCCAAAGGATACAGTAAAACATACAGTTTGAGAGCAAATAAGGTTATCAATGATTTCGTTATGATCCCATTCAGAAATTTTTCACTCACATTGAGACATTACAATTTATTGGTGAAGTGTCACATATTTTGACCTTGAGCTGGTAGCAGTGCTAGGGCCTATCACAACATGGGACTTCTGATTACAAGTCATGTCCGAGAGAACTGAGACTTTTTGTTTCTCAAGTCAGGAGCTTGTCAGAGGAGAAGTCTCTACCTATGTGTTGTAAAACATCTCAATACATGTTTGACATGTCTGTCTGGTTAGAAAATAAAATCTGGGACCTCAATTTGCCAAGCAAGGAAACTAACCACTAGGTAACTACAGTACAACCAGTCGATTAGGATGAAATAGGCATATCCTACAACATCAGAAATATAATAGAACACTATCCATAATATGTATACACAGGAATTTTGTTTCAATATCATTTTTGTCCATATCACCCTTGTCCAAAAGTGCACCAAATTTAAACCAGGTGAATACAAATTTACTCATTTACCAGTACTCAGAAATACCATAAATGACTTTGGGTAAACAAGGTGAAATCATTTTATAAGTGTATCTGGTTAAAACTAGAACTGTCCTATCAGGACTAATACCCCCTGCGGGGCACACTACATAATGAACTCAACAGATTTTCTCAGACTAAACAGTTAAACTATAATCAATGGGTAATATAGTATATTATTGTTTAGGAGGAGTTGCGTGGAAATACACATAATGCATAAATTGGTTGAAAAATGCCCAAGTCCAAAACATTCATATTCTATGTACATAAATTGTTCCAAAACAAAATTCTGACAATATGCACATCTCCATTATGTAATTATAACACTCCATTAAGTTTCATTAAAAAATCCTTGCAAGTCGTTTAGTAGAGTTGTGGACAACATACTATCAGACAGGACAGACGGACAGACAGGGTGAAAAAATTTAATATCACCCCCCCCCCCCCCCAAACTTCGTTTGCGGGGGGTATAATGAGCCTGAGTGAAACTATTCCTATATACTATGGCGTTTTAAAAGTTACACTGTAATGAAAAAGTTATGACTGTTGCTTGGTGGTTATCATTATATAACTGTGTTTTACTGTAATATCTCCCTGACACGTAGATAGCAATACTGACAAATATATAACATTCCAACACATTTGGCCATATCTTAAATTAAAAATGAATATTACTTAGTAAACGTTACCAGTATCAACTCCATGCATCACCAACCCCCGAGCTTAAAAAACGGAATGAAGTATTTTCTAACAAAGGAATGCGATCGTTCTCACTACACAATCATAAAACACTGGTACCCCATGCTTTCTTACACAAATGACATGTAAATGTAATTTAGATGATCAAGCCCTGTGGATTCATAAAACAACAGATTGTGGTATGCAGATTATTGGAAGAATACAGTACTGTGAATTAATGTTTATACACAAGTCATAAATATTCATGATGAACCAAATTAATTTTCACTAATTTACATACATTTATACCCTTCTGAGTGTAGCAGATTTGATAATATATTCTGATGGATTGGCACTGTATGGCATTTTGCCAAATTAAGCACTCATGTAATATATAACATTTAATTGGTATTTTCTGTGCTTGCCCATTTTTTGTGGATAGGTTAAAAATCTGCAAAAGTTACAATATATATAAAGGTATAATGCAACCATAGACATTGGAGATGCAGAATACAATTTGTGATCTTCTAGGGATCAAATTACAAAATTTCTCACCACAGAAAATACCGATTAAATGGTAGAATCTATAGATTTCACAAAACAGCTCTTTAGATACTTCATTTAAGTATAACAAACTTTGATCACTCTTGAACCCAAATTTTGAGACAAGAAATGACAACCATCTATTCACACTTTAAAACTTAACATAAAGGTCAAACATTGACCTTAATTTCACAACAAAATGTAATGATTCCAAAACAACTGGCCTTCGTTTACTTTAGGGGATATCAGATTTCACAGAATTCTCTTAGAGGTCTAACCCCCCCGAGTAATAATGCTCTTGAAGTGAATAAATAAAATTCAATATCCATGTGCTGCGTATTTCTAATGTCTGTCAAAGTATAAATACTATCTATTACATACAAGCACATGTTGGGATCATTGCATTTCCTTGGACGTTAATCTTTGCTTTTGTCAACTGTCATTTGCGTCTAGCATAATTTCGTAATTTTGCTGAAAAAAACAATTTTAACAGGTTTGGGGGAAGGCAGGGGGTTCCCCAATGAAAATGCTTGCAGTAGAGCTTTCATTTACTTCAGGGGACCAGCAGATTACAGATACATATCCAAAACAACATGCTACCAAAAGAACTCAATCATAATGCTAGTTGTCCTAAAGCAAATAATTGGGAAAAACGCCTTCAATCATTAGCTGATTTAAAAGACTATTATATAGAAGAGGCAAATCATACATTTCACTAAGTTTCACAATACTGAATTCCTTCATCGTTTTTGAATGTGGGTAGGTTCCCCTAAAATAAACAAAGGCCAAACAACTTAAATTGAACAAAATAATAGAACGAAATAAAGCACTCAGATGAGACGTGGTGTGTGGCGAATCATGGAATCGCATTGGTGACTAGCAATGCAGTGGTCATCTGCCGAACCGCTGCTTCGTATCTCCGTAAGTATGAAGTAAGTCTGTAAATGATTTATGTCCTATACTATGGTGACTTGTAGCAGACCTATAAAGTAGTAAAACAATGTGTATCAGTACATAGCAATTCTGTATATTTGTTAACACTTGCAATATTTAAAGGATTAAGAAGAGCTACACATTTATCCCAATCCCAACTAAAAATACTGTGAGAAAAGCTCACTTTAGTGATACGATACCCCCCCCCCCCAGCTTCCCTATTAAAGGTGGGACGATCCATCAGTGAACCGATGCATTATGATACTCATCTTGACAATATATACAAGTCTATTAAATACCAATACCCGATATAGCATTTTCCAAAAACATATGAACATCACAAGTCCGGTATTTTTGTCTGCCTTGTTAAAAAATTAAAATAGAACCAAATAAAAAATGGCGGACTACATAACATAACTTTCGAATGGAAGCAAGTCAGGGTTTTAGAAGAGATTGGGCTTGCCATTCTACAAAAGTGATAATGGTGTAAGAAACAACAACTTGTGAAGTTTTTGGAGCATCGTTAAATCTACTTTATCATAGTCAAGAAGCGCAAGTTGAATGAATTTGAATTTTTTTGGGGGGGGATGCAGAGTATTATTATATGCATCATATCAGGGATACATATTGTTTCAGCTAGAGAGGATATCGTACCACTCCTATTCCCTGTAGGTATAAAATCATTCAGATCAAAATCTAGAATAGGAGGTGCATAATGGCACCATGTAATAAAGAATCCCAGACAGTTTCATAGAATGGCACCATATAATAGAGAATCCCAGACAGTTTCATAGAATTCTGTTGAGTGGTTTAGAGAAGTAGTGGATGGGAGGCAAGCACACACCCCTACCCCATTATAGTATAATGTCAAAGTCCACGTTTTGCTATCGGAATCCCCAAAAATCATTATGAACAAAATTCAAAATCAAAGTGCACATTGACATCATGCATTAAAGAATCCCTGAAAGTTTCATAGAATTCTGTTGAGTGGTTTTTGAGGGGTAGAGAATGGTATATTGGCAAAGTCCAGACCTTTTGCTATGAGACACCCCAAAAATCATTAAAATCAACATTTTAAAAAGGAGGTGCACAATGGCATCATGTAATGAAAAATGCATCAAAACAGAAATGCCGGGTTGCTGTAAATATGTTCAGTAAACAGGAAGTAGGTGTCAGACAGGTCTGAAATCGAATCCCACGATATGGGACCACCCGCTGATGATGGATATCAAAGGTCATGAGGCTACGATAATTAATTGCTGAGTAAAGTGTTACGAAAATTTGCGCTATTAAGAATAACACTGGAAAAATTCTTAAGTCGGTAAACGGAAGTAGATGTCGGACAGGTCTGAAATCGGATCCCATGATATGGGACCACCCACTGATGATAAATGTTAAATGTCATGAGGCTACGATAAAAGTAGTTACTGAGTAAAGTGTTACAGAAATTATTTCCCGCCCGCCATTCACCATTTTATAAGCGGATTTGCACTTGTGCAACCCGGCCAAAAATCCCTGAAAGTTTTATGGAATGACCGGACGTACGAATCAATGAACGAACAGATGGACAACTATGTAGAAACAACAAATAGAAAGATGGCAGACAAACTTCTTATCATGAAAGCTTAATTCAAAGCAAAACAAATCTTGACTATGAATAATCTGAGGAGAGAACATAATGACACAAATTAAGTTTAAGACAAATCTTACAGAATTTCTGTCAGCCGAATTTGCCAGGGTAGAAACCCAAACACACATGATCCCTCTCCAAACCGGATTATCAGCTCTGGGTCTAGAAAGTGGGATTTTTCTGGAATATATGTACGAATATGCATGTATGTGTGTGAAACAATGAGCAATATCATAAACAACATCATTTTAAAAGAACATGTACTTCATATTTCAGTATGAACAAGAGCTAAACTAATTTAGTACAGTTGAACTTCAGTATCTTGAACACTGATATCTCGAATACCATAGTTATGTTGAATTGATTTGGAGGTCCTAGCCCCCTATTTTCTGAGTATTTTTACCCTCGATATCTCGAATCCATGGATATCTCTACCTTTTTTCCAATTGAGTTCAAGATAACGAAGTTCGACTGTATAATTGAAAACCTGACTGTATATTCTTTCTATATAATCTACATGCAGCCATGTAAATTTTGCAAACTCATTGCTCATACAAATATCTTATATCCCCAGTTTTCATGACTTTATGGTTCGGAGTTACTGGATTGGTTCGAACTGTATATCTGATCAGCTGAAAACAGACCTAAACTCCATCCTTCATCAGAATGATTGAGGCTTAAAAGTGTAATCTCAGATACAGCATCCAGATAAAAAGTTAAAGACCTCAAAATGTGTTGTATAAGCAAGATTGGTTTAAATTACACTTGCCATGAAATTAACCTTGTGGTTATAGACATTATATTCTTTATTGCATTAAGAGGCATACGCAATGTATATTTCACAATTTTTTCTATCTCCAAAATTGAAGATTTCCAATGATAATAATAAAGTTACAGAAAACACAAACATCATTCAATCCCCTTAGAATTATTTGATGATGATGAAAATATAATCATACAACAACTGACAGTGTTTTTGTAGTATATGTATATACATGTACGTGCAGTTGCATTGCATTTGCTTTCTCCAAAGAGAGGTAACTCAGAATTCAAGTATAAATAATTGTGCAAATCACATTCTTCATCAATGTTTTCTTTTCCAAAAACACAGGAAATATGGTCTGATTTTTTCTCAAAGAATATCTAAGGGTACTATGATTTTATATTAAGAATATTTCTATAAAATATTTAAGAAATAAGATATTCATTTAAAATATTTTACGGATATAAATACGGGTTGGTCACGTGATCAAATTCCATAAAGCCCAAAGGGCTTTATGGAAAATTTGATCACGTACCAACCCGTATTTATATCCCAATAAATATTTTAAAATGATACCTTATTACTATATATTTACATTTTTGATCGATAATCATTGCTGAATTGTGTTAGCAACATGTTTCCATACATTTCACATTGTTGACCCACATAACGCTTCGTTCAAAATGACGAAAACACAAAACAAAGTTCCATTGAAATGAAGAGCTGTTTTAATTATTAGGACGCTAAAAAGCAAGTATAAAAGAAAGACATATACATTTCTTCAAAAGTATATGATTGTAAACTCTTCCTTATGTCTAATTTTGCAAAAAACTGATAATTTGAATTCTGGCGGAAGTTTTGGGTGCGCGCAATATTACACTAACAGTTGTGATGCGGTGTCATTTGAAAGTTGCAGACAGTTTTGAATGATTTTGAGAGATATTTCGTGGACATTTCGGAGTTAACAGAAGACTGAGGTGGGGAACATGAAGGACAGGGCGGCACTCGTCAGGTGTAGGCAAATAATTCACAGACAGGACAGAGGACGCAGATGAATTTCCTGAAAGAACTGACATAGGGCCTAGCAGACGAAGGTAGGTGACGGTCTGGAATTGTAATTGTTGACAAACATGAGCTCACTGAACGCTTCTGTTGACTCGATAGATTTTTCTTATAGGTTTTCAAAGACACCTCGCTTCGATGCCCCGACATAAAGATGATCTGGCGTGAATGGAAACCGGCATCACTCATGGCTGTGATGGCCGTGGCACGCAGGCTGTGAGTGCGTTGTGTAGGTTTTGATATACATTGAGGACTTACAAATATCATCGGACATAAATCCAGAGAAGGACCTTTTCGCTAGAGCTGTGTACCACAATTATTTCAAAGCTGGAAGAGAGAGTGCGTCTTTGTAGCATGTGTTAAAGAGTGTGTAGCATTTGGATCTGATTTGCTCATCAGCATGTGAGGCATTTATTGGACATGTATCAATCAATTCTGGAATTTCATAAATTCGTTTGTCGGATGGAGCTTCATTACATCAAATTCCACCCTGGAAATTTTTGTTGTTGTTTTCATGACGAAGCGTTGCATATTCCAGACCATTTTCATCCTTTTGAAAGTGAAATGAATGAATCCATGTACGCCGGGATGTACGCAACTGATGGTGAAATTCTAAGCCACGGGAAATGAATGAATTGAAAAGATGTACCCACATATTGCCGCAGTACAACAGGCGAAGATAGAGCACGTTTGAAATAGGAAGCGATTCTTTGTTGATCCTCTTTATGGATGATATCTTTGTGGTTTGTGGCCCTGGATGCTCGTTTCTGTCATACATTTTAACAGCCCATCCATACATAAGTAAGTCTTAAAGACTAAGTAAGACAGCGTTTTATAGATATATTTTTGTTTTTGATGAAAGTCCAATGACTGAAGAAAAAATAAAATCATAAAAAATATTTTGTGTGTTTCCTAGGCCTAATAGACTTAGATCTGTAATACTTAGTAAAAGTAGTACCGGTAACCTACTTTTCAACATATATTCATACGCACAGCTGTGACCTCTGTTGACCCCATATAGGTATTTATGGAGTGATAAATATGTATTGCTCCTATAAATAGTGTTATATAGGAGAAAACAGTTGCAAATGTAAATATATATTGATAACGAACGTTGCGTATGACCTTAAACAAATTGTACATGTATAAATAATTACATCAGTGCTGAAAAATAGACATGGATAGTTAGACAGGCAAGGCCACTGATTCAAAAGTTTTGGTACCATATGATAAACATGGTTATGACTATTGAAGTATTTACATGTGAAATATCAAAGATACAACATCATTTTATTATATATTTATTCTCGTGCCATTTGTACATCATATCTATTGGTTCAATAGATATACATGTATATACACATTGAAAGTTTAGATTTTTTTTAAAGTAGGTCGAAGTCCAAGGTGATTAGGTCTGTGTCACTAGGTATCAAAGCCCTATTCTCTTTGGTTCAAACGATTTAGTCAAGGTTGAATTTTTGAAAAGCAGATCAAAGTTCACAGTAAAGGTCACAAGGTCAAATGTCATGGTACCAAGTGAAATACCTGGTCATGAGTCAAGATATATGTGAAATATGAAAGCCCTATCCCCCCTTGGATGAAAAGATTGAGCCCATGTTAAACTTTTTGCCTTTTAAAAGTGTAACACTGACACCGGAGTCATGATTAGGCAATACCTCTTCAGACATTTGGCCTGTGAGTTGAAAAGTTTTTACGTCCTAATCAACAGTTATTGCCTCGTTAATGACCACAGATTCTAATGTTTTGACATTAATTTCTGACACGAGATAGGATTATAATGTGTTTTGATCTTCTCAAATTGAGGTCTCCTTTTACCTTTTATAAAATCATCGACAGATGAGGGAGTGATATCCTCCACGCGCCTCTCCCCGGAGGCCACCTGTTGACACAGCAGACGGGTCGTGTCCACTAAGCCCTGCCGGCCATCACTGTTGGACAGCAGTTGGATATCAATCTGGTTAGTATTATAATACCCTGAAGAAGAAAAAGTTGGTCACCTTTCTGTTGAGTTCATGTTAAACATCAATAATACATATATATGTATGAGGTTTACACAGCCATTTGTATGGTATACTAGTTGATGATAATTGTTATTTCCAGTCTTCTAAACATAAGAATAGTTTGATCTCTGACAGGTGTGTTTATGCAACAAATTTCCTAATAATTCATAAATTTCAACAGTTTTTAGAAACCACAATTACATATGACTTACCTATTTACATATACATTGTAAATTCAGATTTTGAATTCCTATACACCAGGGTTGTCACTTGGAGTTTTTCAAAATAAATTTGATCATACTTCACACAAATATTCTTTGAATAGGGTTTTCTGGACAAATGTCACTTATAAAAAATTCTGGAAATGTCAAGGTCACTCAGAACATGCCTCTGATGAGTAACACGGTTCTGTATTTGCGCAACTCTTAATTTGTATTGTTTATATGAGATTGCTATCTTGAAGTATCTTTGCTATTTTTTAAGTACATACATACAAAATAATGAACTTACCATTCACGGGAGGAGTTTGCCTAGTGTCAGAATGGATGACTATTGTACATCTCCTAGGCTCTTCATCCAAGTACTTCCTCTGTGCATGGTCTATTTCTTGTTTTAACTCTTTATGTTTTCTTTTTAAATAACCTGTACAATAAATCATATGATTTCAATACAATGACATCTCACTGTGTACCCAACAGCAATCTTAAATGTAACTGATACAGGCAGAATTTCATGTACATTGTATCTACATTAAACTGTCTGATATGCAAAATCGCAATGCACAATACGTATTAGTTACATGGTTTGTGGTTGGTTTATACGTGGTCAGGAAATTCAATACCGGGCGAGTACAAAGCTGAAGCTCCATATGTAATTTACTGACTATCTACGACCCATATTAGGTCAACTACAAACCATGTACCTGGTAAGAAATGCTTTCTTCAGTCTTCGCGAAAACTCACTAGCCCGACGATACCCAGATTTCACGCCGGGCTAGTAAAATCGGAGTATGCACTGGCCTGAAGGGCTAGTAAAAATTACGATTATGTATGGTACAAATTGTCGTTAGAAATCATCGAAGATCAAATTCTTTAAAATTCTTAAGTCAGTGACCCAATTTTAATACTTTGAACAATGAGTGTCCCGATGACATGATAATTGTGACTAAAGAAAAGTAAACACTTACACCATGAAAGCTTTTGAAAATCAAAATCGGGAGCAATGTTGGGCCAGTAGTTTTTTTCCTGGGCTAGTGAATTTTAAGAATTTACTAGCCCTACTGGCTAGCGAGTTCAAACAGTTTTCGCAAAGACTGATTCTTACAAAAATACAGATTATGTTACTTTAGAATTTATGACTAATTATGAAATGAAGCATATGACAATAATTTTTTTTATGCAAAACACAATAACTCAGACTGTACTTGGCCTTGGTGGCATTTTAGACTTGGTGAAACACTGTATAAGTCTCTGACAATGGAAAATTTGTTCTATACCCAACTACATTTCCACTGGATCTCAAGGTAAAGCAAGTACTATTAAATTACAACTATGCTTGACTCATGTTTAACTTATGTTAGGCAAAACAAATCACTAATTTTGGCATACTTTTGCAAAGCCATGTCAGTACACACAATGTCAATCGACTTGAATTTAACTTAGTAAATTTGTAAACTCTCAGTTTTCACAGTAAATTGTGAGATCCATTGTGATCACAGTGGGATTCAATTTTGATCAGTTTACGAAAGTCACCTGGTCGACGACCAAATATAAATATCTTTGCAAAGCTGACCACTGCAAGCTCGGGCCTTCTTGGACATGAAGGTTGTCATTCAGTATCCTTGTCATTCAATGATTGGAAAGAAAAACAGCCAGCATAAAGCGGTACATAGAATTACCGAAATACCCCCAGAAAAACCGAAATACCCCCCTAACCTACCGAAATACCGATTTTTTCATTTCATATTATTGTAATTTAATATTTGTACAAGTTTTCTTTTTTATAAACCAAACATTCAGATAATTTATTGAATTTTTCTTTCTTTATTTTCACCACGATACGGCGTATGAAAAAACAGTGGATCTTATACAACCATTATATTAATGGTCGCTAAAATTATCATATAAGTAAGCTTAATAAGCATTTGTTTATTGGGAATGGCACACAAAAATTATGTGTTTCTTGAATATTTTAAAATTCTAACACAAATACACTATCTTTATAGAATATGAGAGTTACAGGTTCTTGGACTCAAGCAATATA
>CAJDSM010012122.1:7834-24264 GCA_903981925.1 Ostrea lurida | reverse complement strand
AAAAAAAAAAAAAACCAAAAAAAAACAAACATTAACGCAAGTGATTACAACAAATAAAAGAAAAATAGAGACCATGCGTCGTCAATGACATAGGTTTGAATGACTGATATTTTCAGGAATAATCACAAAATTCCTATGTAAAACGTTCAAACACTTTTAAAAAGTTCTTTTATGAATTAAACATCGTGATAGTCATTTAAATAATCCATTTTTGGTCGGGTTGCACAACGCGTATCCGGCTTATAGCATAGTGAATGGTCGAGCAGGTGTCCCTGTAATAAGGTACTTATTGTTTTTGTAATAAATTCATCTCACACCTCTAATTTGACATTCCTCAAACTTGGTACAGTTGTTAAGGTCACATTGAAGATGTGCATGTGTCTTTTTGAAAGTAATCAAAATTTTTTTTCGAAAAAATTACATTTAGTTGAACTTTTTTCTTATTCAAGCATGTCTTGAATGGATAGTATCTATTTTGTGGTGTGCCAATACCTCTCACATACATAACATGACATTCCTCAAACTCTGTACAATTGTTATGGAGACATTGGAGATGTGCATGTGTCTTTTTGAAAATGATCAGACATTTTTGAAAAAAATACATGTAGTTGAACTTTGTTATTTTTAAGCATGTCTTGAATAGACCATACATGCCGGTATTATTGTATAACAACATTTGACATCCTTCAGACCTTGTGCAGCTGTTATGGAAGCATTAAAGATGTGCGTGTGTCTATTTGGACGTGATCGAACATTCTTCGACAACATGCAGTCGAAGTTTTGTCATTTTAAAGGGCATGGACACGTTTTGAGCTAAATATTATATTTGCATTTTTAATGTTTCAAATGCTTAATTATGTTTATTTCTAGCAAAAATTTGAACGTCATTTGTTGAATTACAAGTGAGATACAGCATTTCCAATTGAGAATTTTCACTGACGTCACCAATGCCGGTGAGGGGCTGCAAAATTTAGGCCTATGGCTTTGAGCAGGGAGGGATCTTTATCGTGCCACACCTCGGTTTTTCCGGTCTCATTCCGAAGGACCACCCCATTCAGTCGCTCTCGACACGCGAGGGGATGCTGAGGACCTATTGTAACGAGGATGAATCAATTCTTATTTATATATCGCAACGATATGTTTGTAGCGGAGTAATGTGAACATTTCGAATGTAGTTCGAGTTAAAGTAAGCAAATGATATTTTGAAATGCAAATTCAGTATAGTCTGTAAGGATAAAATATATGATAAGGAGAACACCTTATGTTTTGTGGTTGAATATGATTATTATCCAACTCGTTGTGTGTTTTCTATCCCCCTCCAAGGCTCAGGAAACTCGTTGGATAATAATCATATACAACCACAAACCACAGTAGATCTTATTTATTATTATCGCTACAACCGAACTGAACTTAACTAAGGGTCTTTTTATTGTCGTTGTAGGTTGTTTTGAAGTTTAAGATTTTTCCTTCATCTTATTTTTCACTGGCGTTAAAGAAAAAGGCTAAATTTTTGGACAATTTACAATAAATTAGCATCTCACCCCCCTAACGCTTTTATTTATTTATTTAATTTGGGGGGCGATTATATTGTTTATCGTCTTGCAGATACATGTACTAGTAATCAAAAGTTCCTTTGAAAATACACAAGGAACGGTACACGCCAGCATACTTCATCATTACATCAAAAGCAAAAAATGTAGGTGACAGTAACTAATAAAATGAATCAAACTTGTTTAGATGCTAAAAGGGACATAGTCACGTTTTGAGCTAAATTTTATATTTGCATTTTAATGCTTAAAATGCTTAACTACATCATTTCTAGTGGTCAGCAAAAATTTTAATGGTAGTTGTTGAGTTACAAGTAAGATACAACACTCAAAATTTTTTGTTATGTAAACAAGCCTCGTGCCACGTTTTTGTTTGCATAAAGATTGCTCCACAAAAACAACCACCTTTAAAACAAAATGAGATGTGCGAAACGCTACAAACTGTTTAATTGTTTTAAAATGAACTTGTAATTTGAAGAATCTGCTTTAAAGGGGACGTTTACTGGCATATTCAATAAAATTATTAATAAACAAAAACATAGCACACATAAGACAAAAATGTAAGTGCTGTATCTCACTTGTAACTCAACAAATGACGTTCAAATTTTTGCTGACCATTAGAAATAACTTGGTTGAAATTTGACAATTTTACCTCAAAACGTGTCTATGCCCCTTTAACCATAATAAGATAAAACAATCCGAGGCCACTCTGGGTCAATATTGAATATTTTTAAAGTATAATTTCTTTTTTATATTTTTAATGTTTACTTTACAACGGCTTTACCTTCGATATCTCTACCGATTGGGCTGTGAACAATATAAATCTTGATAAATATAGTACGTCTATTCAAACAACTGGAAATAGTGACAACAATGCAAGAATGCAGTAAACGGTATATGATACAACCCTGAGAAGGTTATATAAGTTTGTTTTAGCTCACCTTTGAGAGCAGAAGGCTGTACAATACCTTGTTTTGTAATATATAAATACATGACAATTATGGCTGTTTTTGAGGTCCATACGATAATTTTAGACACCTGAGAAGTACAATATTCACTGAGCCCGAAAGGCGAAGGTGAATATTTTTACTTCGAAGGTTTCTAAATCATCGTATTGACCGATAAAGCAGCAATAATTGTTTTTATTATATGATTTAAAAAACCTTCAAGATTGTTCTTTGCTTTAATCGTAAGGAGGTGAATCGATTGATCGCAGCAAGTTGGCTGAGATCCAAAAAGTCAAATAAATCCTAATATTCACCTGGAGGGTCGTGTGGAGGTGAATATTAGGAATTATTGCACTTCTACTTTGTCGGATTTCAGCCAATCAGAGAGCTAGGGAGTATTTAATCATATAATAATTTATGTTATATACTCATGAAGCGCTTATGCTTTTCAATATTAATTACAGGCATGTAGAAGAAGGGATGCTTACCACTTATTTTCCGTTATTCACATGGAAACAAAGCATATTCATTGCCCCTCCCCCCCCCAAAAAAAAAATAGTGAAGGGGAAGAAAGTAGTCTTGACAGTTAGGAATATAGTAATTCCATATACATGTATTTATGGATGAGCCCTACTTCACAGCTGATATCGAAAATTTGCAAAAACAAGATTTGTTGATAAGAGAAAGTTGTACAGTTATTTCCCTCCCCAATTTGGAAACGATGCTAAATGTATGTACCTGTATTATTATTTAAAAACAAAACATTTCAAAGTGGTTATGTCCCTTCACTTCTCAAGGTGAGCTACGCCGTTGATCGCCAGTATCTATGAGCAATAAACATTTTTACACGCTGTGGATGTAGTTACATTAGTACGTTTATTATCTTTGATCTAATTAGTGTTGTATTTGATTGGTTCAGGTTATCCAACGACGAAAATACGGATCTACAAGTTTTTACCGTGATTGGAAAGACTACAAGAAAGGGTTTGGGAAAGCAAGTGCAGATTACTGGTTAGGTAATGTTTACTTTCATTTTCGAAAACCCATTGAAATTACAAAGTGTTTGTGTCCCTTCACTTCTCAAGGTGAGAATGTTGAACATCGAGAGGCGAAGAGGAACTCCAGCATTGCTTTAATATCAACTTCAGAGTACTTGTGCGTAGGATCAGAGTGGAGTTTGACAAAGTAATTTTTAGGATGACTCATCTCAATAGTTAGGAATATAATTTGGCGAAGTTTACTATAGGATTAAACAATCTTTTCTAAGAATTTATCGATGTGTAAACTCTGGAAACTTTTACTCACAAACTGAATAAATGTGCGCAAGACTTTTATGTTAAGTTTGTGAGTAAAATGTCCAGAGTTTACACATCGATAAATTCTTAAAAAAGAATGTTTAATTCTTTATAGTTCCAATTTGTTCACTGTATGAATAATTCAAAAATTTGAATAGTTCCGTGCGTTACAATGGTTACGGTTGTTTGTTTTCATGCGCGTATTGTTTACGTCACGTTTTTGGATTTAATTGATGTGTAATCTCGTTTCGATTTGATTTTATCCAATCAAAACAATCGTAATAAAGGACATTGGAATATAATGTGTTAAACGTAAACATACCCCCCCCCCCAATAAAACACATATACCAAGTCGAGTGTAGGGCAACACGGACCTCTGACAAAAGCGAAAGCAGGATCAGGTGCCATGGAGGAGTGAGCATAATCTGCCGACCGGTCACGCCTGCCGTGAGCGCTTAGTCGAAATAAAGTATCGTCAAATCTAGTATGAAAATGACAGTCTAACTAAGGGTATGAACAAATCAGTCAGCATATGACTTAGTGATAATTTGTAATCGCAAAAAAGGTCATTATATTTGCGAAATGATGACTTTAAACGAGATTCATCATAACCCTGCAACATCAACTTTTATGTTAAAACACACTATAAGCAGGTGATAGTGTACAATTACAACATAGAAAAAGGAAAGTTGACGATTGCAAAGTTAAAGTCATCGCGCTTATCATATATTGTACAGTTGTCAGTCTGCCATTAGACCAATATTAAAGTAAAATATCCAAATATGAAAGCAGATATGTCAGATTCTGTGGTGTCCTTTATTTTCGAGTTCGTCGGGATATTAAATGGACTATCAGTTTATGAATATTTCAATTTTTTTTTTAAAAGAAGTAAATGTCTATAATGTTAAAAAGTCTGTGTTTAGTTTATCGCGAGAATGATCATTGTGTCGCCTGCCTGCGTTAGCGGAGGCGACATATAGGGATCACTTTAGTCGTCGTCGGTGTCACAAAATTTTCTGTCACAATTTTTTCTCAGCCAGCCTCCTGATATTTTTGGCAACAGAGCATCAGATGGACAACTGTATCGTGTAACGCAGTTTCCAATCTGCCGCATGTCCACTTCCTGTTTGAAGTGACTTAGAATATTTCTAACATGGAAAAATTTCTGTCACTTTTTCTCAGGAACCACACAGGCCAGCTTTCTGATATTTGGCACAGAGCATCAGTATGGACAACTGTATCGTGTAACGCAAGTTTCCAATCTGCCGCATGTCAACTTTTCGTTTGACGCGACTTAGAATATTTTTAACATGGACAAATTTCTGTCACATTTTCCTCAGGACCACACAGGCCAGCTTCCTTATATTTGGCACAGAGCATAAGTATGGGCAACTGTATCGTGTAACCACAGTTTCCATCTGGCCACATGTCCGCTTCCTGTTTGACGAACTTAGAATATTTAGAAAGTAGGCAGCGACACCATAATAATAAATATGATTGGTTTTATATAGCGCCTTTATCTACTATAATGCTCAAAGCGCTTTACAATGCATTATTACCCCGCGCAGACCTTAACATCAGAACCTTCTCAGTGCAAGCTGCCGTTACAGCGCTAGAACACTAAACATTCTGACAATATCTTTCACTGTCTATAGCCAGGTACCCCTTTTACCACTTGGGTGGAGTGAGGGAATTCGTGTAAAGTGCCTTTCCCAAGGACACAAGTCGGCCCTGCCACGGTCAGGATTCGAACTCCACCTCTCGGTCGAAAGTCCGATGACCTAACCATTAGGCCACCGACGCACATGTCTTCCTTGGAAGAGTTCCCTGGAAGACTTACCACTAAGTGTAAAGTGTTGTCAAGTCATGTTTTGATTTTGTTGATTTAAGAAAACTTATGGGATTTAAATTTACTCATGGAGGGATCTTAATACGTGCCACACCTGCTGTGACAAGGGACCTTGGTTTTCGCGATTTCATCCGAAGGACCGCCCCATTTAGTCGCCTCTTACGACAAGCAAGGGATACTGAGGACCTGTACATTTGTTCTGATACATATGTTTTTGCATTATAGGAAATGATGCAATACATTCTTTGACATCACGAAAAGCACAAGAACTGCGGATTGATCTACAACAGTTTTCAGGGGCTAAGGCTTACGCTAAGTACTCAAAGTTCAGCATCGCGGATGAGAAAGGAAACTACAGATTAAAAATCGGAGGATACAGTGGAACTGCAGGTGAGAGTTATGTGTTGAGATGATTCATATTTATCTTCTTAGTTGGCATTGATGTACACATTAGACGTATAAATATATTCTTCACTTGTACTTTTAAGGGGACGGTCTTCAGTATCACAACAACCGAAAATTTGCTACAAAGGATAGAGGCGACAATAGTGCCAAGACTTACCAAGGAGCGTGGTGGTATTACAGAGGTTACTACTCAAATCTGAACGGGCCATTCCGTTCATCTGCTGTTCGCACTTATCAAGCAATAGTGTGGCGGAAATGGAAAGAAAAAACAGCATTAAAATCAGCAAGGATGATGATCCGAGCTCGATAATAGTTCATATGTGATTAACATAAAGAACTGTTTCAGAAATAATTTGTTGTTATCACTATTTGAAAGAGAAAAAATGCAAATGAAGTATAATGTATGAAAGGTCACCTGAATGAATACCAGTCTTCCAAGGTATAGCGGCAGTGGTAGTATTTCCGATGAAACTCCATTCTCTTTCAGCTAATGTTTCGAGTAGCATCGGAACAAAAAGTAGAACCCTTTTTAAAGGCCCGTTTACACAGCATAACTCAATTTGCTTGAACATGCATGTCAAAACTTGCAATGTAAACATAAACAAGTCAAAGACTTTGGAAACATGTGTTTCGGACATAGGGAATAGATCTTGTTCTAATCAAGTATACGATGTTCCTGTCTTACACATGTATTTTTCGATTTACCGTGTAAACGGGCCTTAAGAAATATAATTTTAATAAAGTTTTATAAGAGTAATGTATTCAACAGAGATATGAGCCTAAAACAATTTATCTTGATAAACTGTTTCCCTCTTCCCAAATAGAATGAAGGATTGATTGATTGTATATTGTTTTTATTTAAAACGTCCCACTTGAGAATTTTTCACTCATATGAAGAAATGTCATTGCCGGTGAGGGCTGCTAGTTTAAGATTACTAGACCTGTCGACCACAGCAGTGACAAACCAATTGTTTTGTAAATCGGAATGTCGAATGTAACATCATTTCGATGCTTTTGAAGATGTTACACATATTTACAAAGGCTTCAGTTCAAAAATGCNGTACACATATTTACAAAGGCTTCAGGTCAAAAATGCATATATGTGGAAAGTAATTAATGAATAACAACATTTTAAGTCTATGTTTAAGGGATACATACACCTTCTTTCTTGATTTCGCCAATACCAGGTTCCACTGATACATGTATTCCAGTGTTACAAAGCGACGAAGTCAAAGTGTTAAACACAGCCAATAACTCATCGAATTAATATATTTTTATCACCACCACTTTAGTCCATACTTATGTGCATAGACGGATTTACCCCCTCCCCCTTTTCCCTTCTTGTGACCATATTTATTGTAATACGCCAGGCATTGGACAAAAATCTGAGGGAGAGGAGCTTGACACTTTGTCTGAATGGATCAAAACTATTCGAAAATTATTAAAATCCCGCATTGACTATTTAACGAGGAGAATGCATACTATTTATCCTTCTGTTTTTAAGAAGCCANCATTTAACGAGGAGAATGCGTACTATTTATCCTTCTGTTTTTAAGAAGTCAGAAGTGGTAAATGAATTACATAGAATACATGAAAACTTTGTACTAGTTCCAGCTGATAAAGCAAGTAACAACGTTGTCTTTGTAAAAGTTTCTAATATAATTGTCTTTAAAATGAACTAGGGTTTACTTCAACATCTGGGAGTCCTACGTATACTCCAAGCAGTCTTACTAAAGATGAAATTCTCTGCTTTAAATACTTTCAATATTCTGAAGATTCAGGATCAATTTGATTTATGGAATTCCGAAATTGCATAAATCCTTACAAAAGATAATCGCTGGTTCCAGTAAGTGCTCTACCAAGCCTCTATCCTTACTACTAAACTAAACTACTAAATAGCTGTTAAAAAGTCCTTCAAAGGATACTGTTACCACTACAATATTTCCAGAAGTGGTGTCAATCAAGATGTGGATTCTCAAACTCTAAGAGCTTTTAGAAAACTTCAAGTGTACGAGAATTTTTTCTAAGAATTGACTTGCATCAAAAGGTAATGTTTTTCTCCTTCACATTATACAACAATTCCCTCACGTTAAATTAAAATCTAGGCTTATTTTCAGATAATAGATAATTTTGTTTTTGAAGCAAAAACACCAACCCAAAATACAAGTTTATGATCGCTGGGAACAAGATACATATTTTTTTTTAGAAACCCACTCTGATTGCCCACCAAGAAGTGCCTCTGAAGTAGATATTAAGAGCATACGTTTAGGTTTCTTATAGATAATATATTTAAATGTATCTTTTGGAGACGGCAGTTAACCAGTGAAATTATTTCACTACCAGTAAAATTATTTTCACTACTAGTATAACTATTTAATTGTGAGTAGCTTGACCAGTGTTTATTTTCACTGGTAGCGAAATTATTTCGCTGGTAGTAAAAATAAAATAATTGTGAGTAGGATGCCATAGCCGAAATGCGATTACAATCATAACTAAACTAAGTCAATATGTTGATATTTGTTTCATACCCTTTGTTAGACTAACAATTTGACGACGGGATGATCCCGTTTTACTTTGTTTCAACTAAAGGCTCATGGCAGGTGGTGACCGGTCGGCAGAGGATGCTTACTTCTCGCATGGCAAATGATCCAGACTTCGCTTTTCGTTGGAGGCCAGTTTTTCCCCTACACTCGACTTTGTATATATGTCTTTTGGGAAACTATGATTGCGTTTAAACATTGTTTTTGACTTTGCTAATTCTATATGATAAGATATATAGGTTCTTTATTCCAAAATTAGGGCCCTTTCAAAGGCATTACAAATAGCATGCATGATAGTACATTTTAACACAACCGGTACAATTTAATTTACACCATAACACTGATATGGTTGGTTTACAAATATTGAGGGTTGTACGGAAGTATAATATGTCAATGCATCATATGCAAAATAAATAATGAATGAAGAAATACCACCGTTTTATCCTAATGCATCTAGCAGGATATTTAGTGAAATATTGTTAGTTGTTGGGGGGGAGAAAATGATAATTGAATTCCCGCATTGGCAAAAAGATACCCAACGTGACGATCCAATGGCACTCGTTATTAATTGCAATAGAATTGAATGCATAATTAGACACTTTAAACACATAGGTACATTCCACACTGATATGGCTTGGCTTTACAAATATTGAGGGTTGTTACAATATATTTTATTTTATACAGAGAAAATAAACCAGCAATACGGTTTAAATTTTATTCTTGGCGAGTATTGGACGTAGCATACATCAAATTTTTGGTATGCCAATCACATTTGGAGAAACACACACAAATCACAATCGAATCAATGCACAAAATGAACCCCCCGGGTACCCGGTTAACTTAGAATATTTAAATAGACCATTATCATGTTATGCTGATTAAGTTAGTTTTTTTCTGTACGCTGATTTAAAATCTATACGATGAAATAATTTCTTGGTCCGTCATTTTTCCTCTTTCATATTTCTAATCAATCATCAGCTAAAAGATAACCAAACATGATCCGATGAAGATATGTCAAACTACAGCTTTTTTTCTTGGAAATCCCCCAAATATGAAAATAGATTGATCAAGGCCAAACATGTACGGAAACAACAATTGTTAGCGTTTTAGTGTGAGCGTCATTTTATTCAGAAAACAACTTAAAGTTGTGATTAGCGTGAACAGGTTTAAACCAAATATTAACTCCCCTTTGAATCAATTTCACAAGCCAGAATCAATAGCCCAGAGGCAATTTTCAATTCCACAGTTTCAGTTTCTCAGTCCAGATCAATAGAACAAATCAGTTTCAATTGGCAGTAAAGCACAAGAGCTTACAATGGCTCAAGTTGTCTTGCGTGTGCACAAACTCCACAAATGGCTGCGAACAGTCATTTAAAGTTCGCAGTTCCATCTCACCTAATGGGTGGATTAGCGCACCAATCGTTGACTCACTACCAATCTCGCCAACAATACACATTCATCAGGATAAAATGATCCTGTTTTTGCAACAAATACATGTACTCATGTCCTCCTTGTTAAATGTACAAGTATACATCTTGTCTCAATTCATTCACATTTAGCAAACAATAATTGCAGTAATACTTTACAGCACACTACATTTACTTTTGGGCCGGTATCTCTCCATATCTTCATTCTTCTTGGAATACCTCAATTTTGTTCTAGGAATTTCTGCAAGTTGTTGGATTAAAAGTATTCAAATGGTTACGACTATTGCAACTAATTCATACAGTGGGGTGTACTAGTACAATCACTCCAATATCGTTACCCAGCAATGAAATAGTCAGTTACTTTGGGCTTGTTCAAATTGTTTCAATTAAGAGTTTCAAACTTTGAAGTTTTACAAATTTCAACAACAGAATATCCCTATGTAAAGGCAAAAGAAAACAAACAGTGAGACAATCTCAGAAGTCCTAAATATAAATACAAAAACAAGAGTTGGACAACACGGACCCCTGGACACACAGAGGTGGGATCAGGTGCCTAGGAGGAGTAAGCATCACCTGTTGACCAGTTACACCTGCCGTGAGCCATATGCAACAAAATAAATGTCCATTACCCCAATATATGCGACTTCCCAAAGATGGTGAAACAGAAACTGAAACAATAGCCAAAATTGGTCACAGAAACGTTGCAGGCATTAAGTGTGACCTTGCATAAGTTGATGACAATATGAAACAATTGGCAGCATATAAACATTAAGCATAGAGTACGAAGTACCCATCTTTGGCCCAGGGGACCTGGAAATAGACAGCCATGGGCCACATCGCTCACTGAGCACTGCTTCACTAAAAGGAGCAAGTAGTAAGCAAACTTTAATCCGCTATTGTGGCCCTATGGCACCACCCATCGGAAGGGGGAAGGGAAATATCTAAACAAACTTAAATATCTCCATATCAGGAAGCTTTCAGGTACATATCCACTCGGTCTGGTTCATGAAGAAGAATTTCCCTAATAATATTTGATAAAAATATGATCCCTTAATTTGACTCTTTCCACCATTACCACCTGTGGAGTCTGGTTTTTGAACAAACTTTTATCTTCACTAATATCAGGAAAGCTTTTCTGGCCCAGTGGTTCTTGAGCAGATTTTAAAAAGATTTTCCCTAATATAGTCATTAATGTAAAATTTGATCGTCCCTATTGGGGCCTCATCGTACCTTACCCAGGAGGTCATGATTTGAAACAAACCCTGAATCTCCACTGATATCAAGGAAGCTTTCATATAAATTCCAGCTTCTGGACCAAGTGTTTTGAAAGAAAAAAGTTAAAGAATTTCCCTATATAATCAATGGTAAAAACTTTGATGCCCCTATTGTGGCCGTCAAAAGTTACCCCCAGGGTGATCATGATTGAACAAACTTACATCTTGCCTCTATATCGGAAAAGCTTTCATATAAATTCTGCTTTTCTGGCACAATGGTTCTTTAGAGAAAGAAATATTTTTAAAATTTCTCCCATGTATAATCATATGTAAAACTTTGGCATACCTAATTGGGGCCCTTGTAAGCCCGGGGGGTCATATTCGAACAAACTTGAATCCTCCACTATAATCAAGAAGCTTTCATATAAATTTCAAGCTTTTTCTAGGCCTAGTGGTTCTTTGAGAAGAAAATTTTTAAAAGATTTTCCTTCATAATCATATGTAAAACTTTGACGCGCCTATTGTGGCCTCAATCGTACCCGGGGGTCATGATTTGGACAAACTTGAATCTCCACTATATCAGGAAGCTTTCATAAGGAATTTCAGCTTTTTCTGGCCCAGTGATTCTTGAAGAAGAAAGATTTTTAAATGACCCACCCTATTTTTGCGATTACTCCTCTTTGGTGGGGGCCTGGTCCTTCAATTTGTACAAACGTGAATACCCTTCACCCAAAGGATGATTTGTAGCTAAGTTTGGTTGAATTTGGCCCAGCGGTTCCTTTGAAGAAGTCGGACAGTATCCAGACAGACAGACAGACGACGGACAACAGGCGATCAGAAAAGCTCACTTGAAACCTTTCGGCTCAGGTGAGCTAAAACAGTGCACCCAGGATACAGCAAACTATGCAAAATTATGCCAAATGGAGCAATGGACAACGTAGATTGACCTTCCGGCCACCACTGAACGGGGCCGGCATTTTTGCAGCCGAGTGATTTTTTTCCAAAACACATGAAAAAGGAAGCATCAATGGTTGGCCCTAAAGTCACAAATGTCAAGAGATTAACATATCAATTCACAAAGTAAATACTTCAAACACAAATGGTCCAAATCAAATACAACTGGTACCATTAGCAAAGCAAATAAACAACAAAGGCCCATGGGGCCACAATCGCTCACAACTGAGCACTGCTTCACTAAGAAGAGCAGTAAGTAGCAATTTTAATCCCTATTGTGGTCCCCCCACATGCAGCCCTCGGAGGAGGGGGGGGGCATTATCTAAACAAACTTAAAAATCTAACACCATTCAGGAGCCTTTCAGGTAAAATATCCACTCGGCGCTGGTTTCAATAAAGAAGATTTTAAAAGAAATTTCCCTATATAGTTTGCATGTATATTGATCCCTCATTGTGGCCCAACATTACCGTTCCGCATCCGTAGGGTCAGATTTGAACAAACTTTTAATCTTCACCTTATATTAGGAAGCTTTTCTTGGCCCAGTGGTTCTTGAGAAGATTATTTTAAAAGTTTTCCCTATATAATCACATGTAAAAAATTTTCGATCCCCAACTTAGGCCCCATCGTACCCCGGGGGGTCATGATTTGAACAAACTTGAATCTCCTCATCATTCAGGAAGCTTCCTATAATTCAGCTTTCCTCGCCCAGTGGTTCTTGAGAAGAAAGATTTTTTAAAGATTTTCCCTCCACTACAAATCTATGTAGACACTTTGACTCCTCTAATTTGTGGCCCAATCGTACGCCCGGGGGTCATTATTGAACAAACATGAATCTCTTCTATAATAGGAACGCTTTCCCTGCCTACTGGTTCTTGAGAAGAAGATTTTTAAAAGATTCTTTTTCCTATATATCATATTGTAAAACTTTGAATCCCCATATTGTGGCCCCATCGTACCGCCGGGGGGTCATGATTTGAAGCGAACTTGAATCTCTATATCAGGAAGCTTCCATATAAATTATCAGCCTTTCCTGGCCCAGTGGGTTCTTGAGAAGAAGAATTTCTTTAAACGATTTTCCCTTAATAATCATATGTAGTATGAACATTTGTATCCTCTATTGTTGGCCCCATCGTACCCCGGGGTCATTTATTTGAACAAACATGATCTTCTTCTATAATCAGGAAGCTTCCTGCTACTGGTTCTTGAGAAGAAGATTTTTAAAGAGTTTTTCCTATAATATCATATGTAAAACTTTGATCCGCCTATTGTGGCGCCCCATCGTACCCCGGGGGTCATGATTTGAACGAACATTGAATCTTCCTCCATAATCAGGAAGCTTCATATATAATTTCAGCTTCTCCTGGCCCAGTGGTTCTTGGAGAAGAAGATTTTTAAAATGATTTCCCTATATAATCATATGTAAAACTTTGATCCCCTATTGTGGCCTTCCAGTCGTACCCCCGGGGGTCATGATTTGACAACATTTAACTTTGAATCTCCTCTATATCAAGGAAGCTTCATATAAATTTCAGTTTCCTGGCCCAGTGGTCTCTTGTGAGAAGAAAGATTTTTAAAATGACACCATTCCTTATTTTTGCCATATTTTCGTGAATTATCTCCCTTCAAGTGAGGGCCTGATCCTTCATTTGAAATAAACTAAACTCCCTTCAACCCAAGATGATTTTGTGCCAATTTTTGTTGAATTTTGGACCAGCGGTTCTTGAAAAGAAGTCAAAAATGTGAAAAGTTAAACAAAAGACAGGGACGGACGACGGACAAAAGGCTGTATTAGGAAGTAGTTGATATCTGCTAAAGTGGATTTGAAGAATTTTTGTACCGGTAGGCCCCAAAGTGTGTTGCTTGTTTGACCAATGTTGTTTCCACCACTGTGACAATGAATAACAATTACATCTGGAGCTCTGTGACTTGATAACAAAAGTCGAATTGTAGGGTACAAGTTTACGCATAGCATACCCCTGTTCCGATATAAAATGGCGAAGTAAACAATCGTAATCATAGTCCCAAAAACATATATACAATATCGAGTGTAGGGCAATACGGACCTCCGACAAAAGCGAAGGCAGGATCAGGTGCCATGGAGGAGTAAGCATAAATGCCATAAATTGGTAAATGAATTGCAAGGAAGGTGATCTTGATTGGATTGCTGTGCCAAATGAATGATAGACGAGCCTATCTAATCTAAATAAATTAGACAAAAGAAATTGGTGAAACCCATAAGAATTTAAATTTTTCATGCATTGTGAAAAACAATTAATGCTAAATTCAAGTGTGGTTAATATATTTGTTCATCGAACGAAAGCACAATAAAGACTAAAGTACTATAAAGAAAGTAATTTTTCTGACAAATATAATTCAGAAAAAGAACCAATCTGCAAGTCATTTGGTCGTGTATCGTTAGGTGCACTGTCCTCACTGACGGCTTGGCCAATCCTCCTGTGCGCATGCACGAACAATATTCGGCGAAACACACTCGCCTATAAGCTGCAGAGCTGTTAGTAGTTTTTCTGGGTAACGATTCACCCTTGATAAAAACCTTCGTCTTGCGGTGCAGAAAATATCCGCATGGTTGAGGCTTTATATCACTACTTTATTACATTGTCGTCTCAAAAATTTAATACTAAAACCTCCTAATATATCTTACCATTCTACTTGTGTTCAAACTTACCTTCACATATTGATTAAATCCTCATGCGACACGAAAGTCTTAATCAAAGTACTTAATGTACTGATAGCCGGGTACTGTATTGATAAAAAAAAACACACCCACAAAACCGGCAATGGTGACGTCTAAATTCTCAAGTGTAACTTGTAGCGGTCACCAATCCAGGTGCTAACTACGCTCGCCGTTGCTTAACTTGCGTGATCAAGATAGAAACTCTACATCATCGCCAGGAAAGCCTGATCTCTAGCTCACTAGAGAGACAGTACAAGTTTCCTTTTAAACTGTCCGCTACACAACTACATGTACAAAATACATTCGCTTTCAAATGTTTTGAATATCAAAACTTGGTTTGAAATAATGATTAAAGAGTTATCATGGAATTAGCATTCAAAAACAAACGACGATGGATTGATTATGAAGAGCGTAAGTTTATTTTGGCGGTTGTTGGGGCCGCTTCAGGATTACTACGCGCCAGGTCATGCCTTTAGCCGGGTACCCGGCTAAAAATGATTTTATTTGTTTTTAAAGTTGAATCACATTATATCGCTTTTTTCCCGCAAAATATATGTAACGCCGTTTTATCTTGCGTTATTACACTTTTGTTCGAGTTATAACGCATTTTGTTTTGCGTAAATACTTTTTTTCAGTTTGATCTTAATTAGCTTTCATAAAATCTTGGGAGTAATGACCAAAAATAATGAAAAAAAGCACTTGAAAAGGCTCAATGTTTACTAGCATTATATTTCAATGAAAGGCATGATGTAATCACAAAAAGTATGAAAATAATTTTCTATCTTACTTTTGTGAGAATAAATGCCGTCTTGAGCAAGGCCCTTTTACGAATTACATGCGTGACTTAGTTTGGTATTTAGTATACCGTAGTATACCGTTCGTTGAAGCAGAATACTAGTATTTCTTGTAGTTAGCTTATAACGAAATACACTAATGACTCAGTAATGAGGGTTCTTCAGTATAGAGTCTATACAACTACATTCTACTATATTCGATTGTAATGACAGCTGAATAATACAGTAGCATCTCTCTCTCTCCTTATCTCTCCTCGTCTCTCTCTCTGCTCTCTCTCTCCATCTCTGCTCTCTCTCTCTCTCATCTCTCTCTCTCTCCTCTCTCTCTCGTCCTCTCTCTCTCTTCTCTCTCTCTCTCTTCTCTCATCTTCTCTCTCTCTCTCTCTCTCTCTCTCCTCTCTCTCTCTCGTCTCTCTCTCTCTCTCTCTTCTCTCTCTTCCTATCTCTCCTCTCTCATCTCTTTATCTCAATTCTCTCTTCTTCTCTTTTCTCTCTCTCTCTCTTCTATTCTCTCTCTCTCCTCTCATCTCTCTTCTCTCTTTTTCCATCTCTCTGTGAAGTCATTGTGAAGTCAGTTATGCATTTAAAGGAGAGGATTATCTCAATTATTGAATTTGCATCCAATCCTTTTGTCTAATTGACAATGAGATATGTACAAGTTGGAACTCACTTTGAAACATACACACTAAATTCTATTATCTTCACGTTAAGCACAGGTTGAATGGAATAGGTGTATACAGCGTTACTTATTTTAAGGGTCTA
>CAJDSM010012116.1:0-11112 GCA_903981925.1 Ostrea lurida | reverse complement strand
CGTTTACATGTATGAAACCTTGTAAATAGTCGGGGTTTGGTCTTTTGGGTGTTCTTGGCTTTTCGCTCGTCTTTTCGTTTGTTTGTACTCTTTATGTTTCTGTAACGCTATCTAGTGATACATAGTGCACCAAGTACTGCATGAATTTTTACTTGACGATCAAATCAAAACTAACCCATGATAGCATTTACTGTCCGCCTTCTCATATGTTTAAAATGCCTCCAACTAACTTATAATATTTACTATTTGTGATCTTCAGTATGAGCAAATCCATACATTTCAGACGATAACGAATCGACACTACAGATTTTTCGGTATAGCCGGGATTACACTTCGTTTCGGATCCAGGTTTGAAACTCTAAACCCAATGCTAAAACAACAACCCCATACGATCTGTCCATTAATCCTGCAACAACTCAAGGCCGGGATCTAAGGCGTGACCCATAGTACCACCAAAATACCCACGCGGACATTCTTTCTGTCGACTATCTTGATTGCACAGCGACCTTGATTGCAGCCGACCCATTGTTGTTGTTATTCCCGTATGTTGAACATGGCTCTTTATTTAGACCTTCGTTATTTTTATTTCATTGTTACGAGTTAAATTGCGTAGGAAAAGCATCTTCGTTGATTAATTTCTACTAACTGCCATGACGCACCAAAACATGGCGGCTTTTCTCTATGTTAAACTTTTCTCGCTACGGTAAATCTACTGTCCTATTTCTAGCTTGTTTATTTCAGTACGCTGCTTCGCGTAAGTTTCCTCGGAGTAAGTACTGTGGTACAAGGCCTACCTAACCGAACTTTTCGTCAAAAACTAATCTTTCGTTTAATTTAGCATTTACGTGTCTTTAATTAACCCATTTATATTTTGGAATTTCGTTCTTATTATTAATGTGTAGCTAAGTCAGCTATATGCCAACACATTCTTATGTTCTCACATTTCGACCGCCAAGGAGCGTATAGTGACACAACACATTGACGCGCAAAGCTGACCCAATTATAATCATCTCCGCATGATCTTGCGTATACTTCACTTCTTTAATTTCTCAAAAGTACAAAGGCCAAGCAATATCAAATATTCTTATATGGATCCTTCACCCAAGATGCCGCGTGCCTAGATGATCAACTGTAAGACCTCCTAGCGGGGTCACTTGGTATCTATTGTTGATGGTTTATTGTGGTCCGTTCTTCGGCCATCGTGTGTAATGACCTAGTTACATTCACCAACTGTGATCTAGAGAAATTGCCTACTCTCATGTATCTCAGAAAAGGGGTTTTTTTTTTTACTTACCAAGGGAGAATTGGATTCCCCAAACACAATGATAGCTTATCATCAATGTTCTGCAAAAGATCATCGAATCAGTCATCATGGAAGGACACCGTGAATGTGGAACACTGCAATGCAGTATCTGTTAATTAAATAGCAATATCATTTAGACAACCAAACAAACTAACAAACAAAAACCACACAACAAACAAAAACTAAGATAGCAAACAACAACAACAGAAAACATCCCAACCCAAAATCAAACGAAACCGTAACATGTATTCTCGCTTGTCACACCTAACGATCTTCTCTTATACTAAATCCCGTCCCATTTCTCAGCTATATCTGTACACAAACAGTAACACACGATCTGGCATAATGCCACGTACAAACAGTCTTCGCCAAGCAGTAGGGATGCAACAGTATTGTGTAAGTAGCAGTAACAAGTTGCCCCACGTACAGCAGTAACAGTTTGGCAGTAACGCGTAAACAGTTTAGATTATAGGCACTAAACAGGTGCGTAACAGCAAGTAAACTCGGGCCGAGTAAGCAGTAAACAAGTGGCAGAAAGCAGTTAAACAGATAGGCAAGTACAGCAGTAAACACAGTTGGCAAATAAGCATAAAACAGTTTGGCTAGTTACAGAGTAAAACAGTGGCAGTAACAGTTAAACAGTTTCAGCGAGTAACGCAGAGTTCGACTGTAAGCAGTAACGCAGTTGACTGTAAGGCAGTAAAGTCAGTTGCAGATAAGACCAGTAAACACAGATTGGCATAGCCACGTAAACTCAGTGCACTTCAAGCATAAACAATTGGCAGTAACAGAACAGTCGTGCAGTTAAGCAGTAAACCCGTTGCAGTAAGGCAAGTAAACAGTTCGCAATACAGACGTAAACAGTTGCAGTAAATACAAGTTCGCGCCCCGTAAAGCAGTAAACAGTTGCAGTACAGCAAGCTTAAAACAGTTCGGACAGTGCGCCGATAATCTACCATTGGCAGGCTATCAGCTCAGTAAACAGTTGACAAGTAAGACAGTAACTTAGTTGTGCAGTAGCAGAACAGTTGCGTAAGCAGTAAACAGTCGGCAGTAATCAGTTGGCATAAAGCAGTAAACCAGTTGGCAATAACAGCTTAAACAGTTCGCAAGTAAGCAGTAAACTATGCGTTTGGCAGAGTATAGTGGCAGATTAAACCACGTTGACAGTAGCAAGTTAAACTCAGTGGCGGAGTAGCATAACACACGTTGGCAAGTACATAAACAGTGGCACTTTAACAGTAAACAGCTTCGGCGGTAAGCACGTACACAGTCTTGAGGCAGTAGACAGTAATACATATGGCAGTAGCAGTATAGAGCTGATATGCAGTAAGCAGCTTGACTTAAGCCCGTAAGGCATGTTAGGCATAAGTCAGTTTGGCTGTAAGCAGTAAGCATGGTTGGTCTTAAGCAGTAAGGCATGTTGCTAGTACAACTGTTGGCGGTAAAGCAGAAAGCAGATGTGTGTAAGCAGGTAAGCAGTCTTGGCTGTAAGCGAGTAAGCAAGTTGGCCAGTAACAGTTGCTGTAATGCAGTAAGCAGTTTGGCAATAAGAGTTGATTGTAAGCAGTAGCGGACTTGAGCTGTAACGCATGATAAGCAGTGCAGTAAACAGTTGGCTTAAGCCAGTAACAGTTGCTACGTAAGCCAGTAAGCAGTTGGCTGTACAGCAGTAAACAGTTCGGCTGTGAGAAGCCAATAAACAAGTCTGGCTGATATGGGAAATGTCCATGCAACCAACAAAAGGCAGCATAATAGCTAAAAAAAATAATAAAATAATAAAATGAAATACAACCAACAAAACAAGCCAAACAAAAAAGAAAAAAGCCCTCAGTTTCTCTGATTGTTTTTCTTCAATTTATTCATGACATTTCTGACCCAGGCATCTTGATGTTTGATTAAGCTAATCCCAAGACGGACATCCAACAGAATAAGATCGCTGAAGTTGCATCAAATGAAGACTTATCGAATTTAAAAAGTCTATAATTGCTCTAATTGGCGACATGTCGACTTCTTTATCCGACATGGAGAAAAGGTGCTCCGTACAACGTTCCGTAGGTCCGTCTCGAGTTTCCGTCCTTTTTAGGGCAGGTAAGATTCTATTTCGCGACTTTACAAACCGAAATATGTCTCTTTTAAGATAGTCGATGTAAAACCTAGGCGACATCATTATCCATTGACTTCTATGTTTTGAGCGATTACGACTGAAAGTCGTCCATTTTGATTTAAGTCTAACCAAGCGAGACAAACATGTCAGTGAGTGCATCATTAGAGAGCACTTATCGATGTTATTAGAAGCCGTCTAAATTGTTCAAATTGGCGACATTTCTGATCTTCTTTATAAATCACACAAAAACAACACAAGGTGCGTCCGTAAAACGTTTCTACTCTCATTGTTCTCTATGTCGATGTAAAGAAGTCGACATATTATTATTTATTTATTTATCTTCGATTTCTTTTGACTAAAGTTAATTATTTCCTTATCCGATATAATTTAAAAAAAAAAAATGCGCTTTTCATATCAAACTTTTTCACTTCATATCTGAATATCAATTATTAAGGAATTGACACTATTCATATTACTTTCATTAACATCCTAAAGGCCCGGTCCCACTGCCCTATGGACGCAAAACGTATGCAAAAAAGGCACAGAGGACGATCAAAATTTCGGGATTGGCTCCATCCATTTTCATCCGCTCCAGAAATAGACAAAATTGGTGAAAACAGAGCGGAAAAGGGTAGTAGTGGGGATGTTAAACGGATGTTGTTTCCGTGCTACTAACAACGTATAGACGTTCTATGTACAATATATTTCCTCCCACTTTCCATTTTCAGCTGCAGCGGATGTAAGTTGCGAGGATGTCTAGAAAAGACCGCTTACATGTTGTCCTGTATGGTTGTACACGTTTTTAGAAATACAGCAATACTCTTGATGAGCTGGATTGATACCTCATCAATACCAGCTGGTTACTGTTATTTATATCTGGCCCTCAATTGATATCCAGTGAACTTGACCTTTGACCTTTTGCTTAATATACTGGTCCCTAAGGTGGCAATTTTGGTTCAGTACATGTATACGTTTTGGGAACTGTATGTTAGATTATCTTGGCTGTTTTGATTGGATGGAACAATACATATCACCTTTCGATTTTCAGGTGATCTATGAAATATTTGCCTTTATGCATATTTCCACAAGAATCTCAATTTCTAGAAAATGAAATATCTGTGTTTAAAGAAATATTAGGATGATCAGATCGGCGATATAAAAAAAATTGAAAAGAAATTTAAAATTTGGAAGAAATTCTCGGTGTTGGTGACCCCAAAGTCTGTAACAACAGGACCCCCATTTATACAACCACATTACCAGAAATAACTAGGTCCACAAAGTATCAATATCGGCCATTTTGCTCAAATAAATGAGACTCGCAATTAATGTTCCAAGATTGATATGTTATAGAACAATTCATTTTAAAACAATATAATATTTCTAGTTTTTGTTTTACAGTCACATTTGGAGTTGGGATCCGGGTTAGAATAGGTCCTCAGTACCCCTTGTTCGTCGTATGAGGTGACTAAATGGAGCGGTCCTTCGTTGGAGACCGCGGAAATCGAGGTCCCGTGTCAAAGCAGGTGTGGCACGATAAAGATCCCCCCCCCTTGCTCAAAGGCAAGAAGCGCTGAGCATAGACCTAAATTTTGCAGCCCTTCACCGGCAATGGTGACGTCTCCAAGTGAGTGAAATATTCTCCAGGGGGACGTTTAAAACAATATACAATCAATCAACATAATGTTATGATGGTAATTAACATCATAATGCTAACGATAAGAGCATGTACAATAGAACACTTAATCTTGCTGTGTGTCTGTGCGCAATTAGAGATATACACCATTTCAACTCGTTTGATAAAGCAAATATCAAATCACGCAATATAGATATCCTCATTTTTTCTCCTTCGTAAACTTCCCATTATTATTCAGCAAAATTCCATTATCACCTGCAAATGGGGTTTATCTCTCTACTGATTCTCGTAATTCTCAAAATTTGTTCTGCGTATGATCTGTTTTTAAATCGAGGCAGGCTAATTACAAATAAGTAAATGTTACTAAGTATTCAACAGTCTCGTTTAAAGTAAGCATTTCGCAAATTCTGTGGACATTATAATGATCTAGTTTGCCACTATGTGGACAACCTGCAGTTGGGCAAAATACGGACTGACGTGTTTCATACCAATTGCTAGATCGTTCTTATACACTGGTTTTGACTACGGATTACTCGGCTTACCTGATCACGATATAGGGCTCACAGTGGTTGTGATCGGTCGACAGGGGATGCTTACTCCTCCTAGGCACCTGTTCCCACCTCTGGTATATCCAGTGGTCCGTGTTTGCTCTTTATTTGTATATTTCCTTCCGTACAGGGTCTATGAGATTGATCGCTGTTCGTTAACTTCGCTTTCTCTATTACTATGGTAACAAAACATAGTACTACTGGGTTTTTTAAAACAACCTTCTCTTTTAAAAAAGATTAGAATGCTACTGTGCCATATATACTAATTAATAGGAAATTCGTGAAGCATAGTAAATACTTCATGAACTAGAATTTTATATATTTGAACAATCTTAAATATAATTCTTGGAAGGCATCAAGTGAAAGTGTCAAACAATATATACACACGGGAGCCCCCCCCCCCCCTGCCCTTTTTGTGAACAAAATTATTATGTATCTAGATGTATACCTAACCTCATAAATCCGAGGGATTTAAGGTGCTTCGCCCCTAGGCCCTCACTCTGGCTTCATCCCAGACTGGCTCCTCTTTCAATGAATCGTCCCCCCCTCCCACCTTTTTCGACAAATCCTGGATCCGCCACTGATAACACCCCTCGCTACTGTAAATGGACATGGATACAATTTACTTAAATTTTCATAACCCAAGGGTGACTTGTGCCAACTTCGATTAGAAATTGACCTGCTGTTTATCCCACGCACGCCATGACGTTCCACAAAGCCAACCTCAGAATATCCGTACCTCTCAGCCATTGAGCCAGATAGGTTGGTCCTTTAGTACCACTTTGGGAGTGGGTGGGGGAGGGGGGGCAAATTACCACTAATGCCATTTGTGATATCCAAGGGTAAACCAATCTGATATGATAGGCATCGCAAAGTGGCACCTTTATGTATTTTATGAGAGTTAGTTCTTTTTCTACTGGTTGTGTCCCCGTGGAACAAAGGCCATTATTTGCCTATTCCTTGCTGTAATGTGGGAAGAATATCTTGAGCACCAAGCAATGTTCCAGGGTACATTTTGGGATGACACTTAATGTTCAAAATATAACTTGATTTGTATCTATATGCATAAATTTGAATAAATTATACAATTTTTGCTTATTTTTATGCATAAGATAATCATCCTGCCAAATATCAACATCGGGCTTCGTGTGATTTTTCATCTTCTAATAAAGCAAATGTCCCCATTGTTGTAACACATATCTTGTCATGGTTTGACTGCACTTTATGATTATCAGTGTAAGGGGCTCTGGGTAGAAGTAGCACTTTGTTGTCTGTCAACTGCACTCTATTCTATAGGGTGGACAGGTGACTCTTGGTCTTCAGCCCCAAAACTCTCGCGTGCTGGCTCCACGCGCCACACCCTGGAAACCGCTTCAGTCGGCAGGCTAAACCACGTGAAGGGATGATGCTAATACGGCACAAATAAGCGTAGGAACTTCCAAGAAGAAGTCATCGGTCAATGCGAATACTCCCTCGTGTTCATGTTCAAGGCGAGCCTCTAATTAGACTTATGGAACTCGACTTGGAGTGAAATCCTGTAGACGGTTCCTTGTGCAGTCCTGCAGGGTTCCAGCAACTTCTGCATCTGGACTCATCTCTTGCCGTCTCGACTATGTCCTGCCACTAGATCAAGATGAATTTCAGACGAGAGAGTGGGGTTGGTAGTGCGCGACCTTTCTTCACTTTAATCAAAGTCATCAGTGCAAGTCATATTTCATCACACACTGCCAAATATGAAACATGGTCATCTTCGACAACGAAGGACGAACTACACACACATGACTGTCAAGAGCTCTTTTACATAAATGCAAAATACAGCTTTAAATTACAGTACACAGCAATATCCTATCAAAATGTTTATGTATCCTTTCAGGTAATTTCACTAGAATCCAGTAGAAATTTAGAAAATGTCACAGAGTAGAAATAAATTGATTAATGCCTGTCAATGATGGAAACAAAGCAAGATAGATATGATTTAACTTCAGTAAGAGACAGTAGAAAGAGTAATGGTGGTGGTAGTGGGGACAATGACCATGTTTCAGTATCCAAGAATGTGAAGGCTGATGATCCAAGTGCAGGAAACCTGATATCACCAAAAGGACGTAGCATCCTGGAATACACTACTACAAGCTACAGTCCTATGTATTGCAGATACAACTCCAGAAGATGAAGTGTCTTGCATCTCTTACCTTAGACAATTCAGAAGCACATTTACCCTGAAAACACTGTACTCAATATTGAGCCAAGAGCAGATGCATGAGGAAATGTCAATGGAAGAAAGAAGAATCAAATCATCCAGGGCCTATCTATGATATCAAGTGCATACTAGTATTTTGTGACAAAAAATCCAAATATCTTAAAGGAAAGAATGCACAAGAGCCTCTTACAAAATGTTCAGTACTGCAGTCAAATGAAAATCTGAGAAGCACTGCTACACAACAATATTAGAATTTCTCTCAAGAGATCACTTAGTAAGGGACTCTCGTGTATCCATTTGAGATATTTGAATTTATTTGCCATATAATATGTACTTGATATCATAGATAGGCCTTGTGGATACCGAGGATGATTTGGTAGGCCTTAATCTACTTTCTTCCACTGACATTTCCTTATGCATCTGCTCTTCAATATTGAATCGACCCGTGGGGGTCCGGGTTAGAATAGGTCCCCAGCATCCCCTTGCGTGTCGTAAGAGGCGACTAAATGGGGCGGTCATTCGGATGAGACCGGAAAAACCGAGGTCCCGTGTCAGAGCAGCGAAAAATATCCCTCCCTGCTCAAAAGCCCTTAGTGTCGAGCATAGGCCTAAATTTTGCAGCCCTTCACCGGCAATGGTGACGTCTCCATATGAATGAAATATTTTCGAGTGGGACGTAAAACAGTAAATAATCAATCAATCAATATTGAATCCAATGTTTTTAGGGTAAATGTGCTTCTGAATTGACTGTGGCACTGGCAGCTTGTATCTGCAATATGTAGGACAGCAGCAGTTTAATATTTTTGTAGTTTGTAATAATGTATTCCAGGATGCAAAGTCTTGGTGATATCAGTTTCCCTGCACATATATGTGTAGTAGATAATGTATTGTGGAAGTCTTCACACTCTGCACCATCAATGTTCATATCTACCCCTACTGGATTTTATCATCACCACTACCCACCACTTCTATTTCTACTGAAGTTAAAATCAAGTATATCTTGCTTTGTTCCATCTTTGACGGTCTTTAATCAATTTATTTCTACTCTGTGGCATTTTCTACAGGGATTCTAGTGCAACTACAACTGTACTTGAATGTATTTTGCATTTATGTACAAGAGTTCTTGATAATCATAAAGTACAGTCAAACTATGACAAGATATGTGTACAACAATGAGGAAATTTGCTTCATTAGAAAATGAAAAATCACACATTAATATTTGTCAGGATGATTACGTTATTGCATAAAGATAAGCAAAAATTGTATGATTTATGTAAATATGATTTAATTTATGCCTGTTGACACAAAGCAAGGTACTAGTATGTTTGGAACACTAAGGGTAATACAAAATGTACCTCTGGAATGTTGATTGATTGATTGATCATTTACTGTTTTACGTCCCACTCGAGAATATTCCACTCATATGGAGATGTCACCATTGCGGTGAAGGGTTGCAAAATTGAGGCCTGTGCTGGCACTCAGGGCCTTGTGAGCAGGGAGGGATCTTTATTGTGCCACACTACTGTGACATGGGATTGGTTTTTCCGGTCTTATCAAAGACCGCCCATTTAGTCGCTTCTTACGAAACGCAGGGGATGCTGGGGACCTACTAACCCGGACCACCCACCCTGGAACATTTTCTTGGTGCTCAAGACATTCTTCCACATTAAAGACAAATAAAAAGGCAAATAATGGCCTAAACCCTTTGCTGCAAGGGGGCACACCAGAAAAAATAACTACATTTAAATACACAAAGCTGCACTTTGCTGTCTGTCATATCAAATTGGTCTACCCTTATGTTTATAAATCAAACTTTATGCATGTTTACCTCAAAGTGACACTGTGGTGCCACAATCTGATAGAAAAAAGATTGCATGTAACATGTACATTAGCAATCAATAATATATCATATACGGTACCAATTTTATGCACCAGATGCTAAGAATATACACAGTTCACTGTAAAGATACAAAAAGTAGAATGTTGAAGGTTTAAGGATGTTAATTATCTGATGGTGTCTATGTGGTATTTAAAGTTAAAAACGATTAGATAGATGTTCTGTGATTTTTCTGGAGATTAAATTGTCTTTTTATTGACGACTTCAGTATATTAAAATTGCGGTAGAAAATGGGGCAGAAAATTATTTTTGGTGTATTTTTGTAAAGAATTTATAGTATAGCACACATATTTTTTGTAAACAAAATATGTCTTTAATTGTGTTAGTTAGTGTGTAAAGAATGTGTATGGTAGCTTGTACATAATAAGCTATTACAATGCCTTTAACTGTCCTAAAATATACCTTTTATAAAAACCAAATTTTCTTACCAGTAGACCTCTTGTTTTCATATTCTTAACTAATTTATGATATCATATGGTTGACACATTTTGTGTATTATGCATGCTTATTTATACTGCTTTATGTTGTAACCTGTATTAATAAAGTGTATATACGTTTATGTCGATCTAAAAAGCTCTCTGGAGCTTAGTTATTTTGTTATATATGACTTGCCGACTTTAAATAAAAGTTATCTATCTATACTGGCTAAAAACAGAATTGAGGTACCTGTAAAAAACACTTATATCTTGCACTAAGCTGCCCTTGTGCATGTGTATCATACGAATGGTTACTAGGAATAATTGTCCTAACAACTTTGCCCCCAAAGTGGTAATGATGGGTCCCAATATTGACAATTTTGCCTACTTGGCTCATGGACTACTAGTATGTATACATCACATGACGTTACTGAAACTCTCCAAGGCAGAATTTTTCCCAGAATGTTTGAAACCGGTTGTTGCGCACTGTCACGAAAATGACCGAATGTAAATTACTAATGAACATGAAATGGCTGACGGAAAGTATCGAAAGTGGTATCCGAAAAGATATTTTTAAATTCCTTTGCAGAACTCCTCAACTATAAAAAATAGTTTATTTCTACACATCAGCAATCAATTTTTTGCGTAAAATGTATAATATTGAATGTTTTTAAGAAAATTAAAAATTACAGTTCTAACATAACTCCCAGAATGCCACACTGTAGCTGCCAAACATGTACATTAGCTGCAAAAACACTAACGTACATGTATATGCTGGCGAAATAGTGCTCACAACTCACCTAAAAAATATTTTTTTTTGTAATTGAAGATGTACATTTATATATAAAGGTACTTTAAATATCTTGGGCGATATAAGACCAGTATAGCCAAAACTTTGACAATATCCGGTATCCAGTTTTGTGCGTGCATGTGAAAATGGCAAAAATACCGTACCATATTCGGTTCTAGTACGTTTACAGACACAGCTTTAGTTGTGCTCAAAGTGTTAAA
>CAJDSM010012114.1:0-11213 GCA_903981925.1 Ostrea lurida | reverse complement strand
TACTTTTATGATGCATTTATTTATTTTTTTTGCTGTTTGCGTTTGAATGAAGATGCGCATCCTGTTAATAGTATTGACAGTTTCTTTAAAACCAATGGTTTGAACTTTGTATCCACCAATGTCTTACCTCGCCTGATTCTCCCACGTGACATGTTGTGATTCGTCCCTGTCCGTCGCCGTTGAACCATTTTTGAAATGTAGATGAAAAAAGAATTGGATGGACCTCATGGGGCTTAGGCATTTACACTCCAAAATGCGTATTTTATAATTATCATATCTCTCTACATGTACATACTCTTAGGCATTAGGTGCAAAGTTTGAAAGAGAAATGTACTAGAAATATGGCTCAAATCTTGCACACATTAGCAAGGAAATTCGAATCATTCATTCGAGACAGAATGTTTATCTTTTTACCTACAATGTCTAAATCACGAGAAATATAAATAATATATATCTGTGTTTCAAATAACTTGTGTGTAGTCTGTGATGTAAAGTATTATCTGGTTATAAAACCAAATCGAATTGTCATGACATTTATTGAAGTATCAATCTTCTAGAAAATTCTATGGCATCAATCTAGACAACAGACAAAACAAATTACTATTGGATTACCAGCTTCTGTTTCAGCTATGTTTCTATGTTGCGTTGAAACGCGATGGACTATATTTAACCACATTTTTTTTTACCTTAAATTAGACAATTATCTTTATAATAGTTTCTGACAACAAAACTACCTTTTGTATGTCATTCCTATTCCCAAGACCAATGGCGCATGGCATGGCTAGGCGATAATGGCAGGACCCGATTACAAAATTCATTTGAAGAAATCGTTGGAGTGCGAGACGTATTGATATTTCATCATTTAAATGGAAAGTTAATGTGCAACACCCCTATTTTACGCGACAGGATGTCTTAAGAAGAAGTGGGAATTTACTGCCGGATGAGATGCAAATAAAACGACTCACGCGAGTTTAAGAGACACGGACTCGGAAATCGGAAATGCGTAAAGCAAACAAATCAAAAACGATCATCTGGAAAAGATGTCGTTAAGTCGATAACAACACAAATAATTGTCCCTTTATCTGTTCATTCCGAAACTGATGATTCTGATCAGAAATAATTGTCAAAAATGATTAAAATAGTAGAAATAATTGTCAGTTCCTTGTTTTCAGTTGACACGGTTTGAGTGATAAGAAAGCATATTTAATATTTTGATATTAGTTTGATATATCCCAATGTTTACATTACAAAATTGGTAGATTTGTGAAATGTACCTTGAAGGCAGTAAACCAAATTAGCTTTACACAGGCAATTATTATTAAACCATTATCAAGCAAAGAGTCAACACGCAAGAAGAAGAAACACACACACACACAAAATCGTTGATTGATTTTAGAGACATTATGTCTCTGTTGGTTCATACCCTTTCATTCTCATTTGAAGTTATATTTATAATCCAATACATTCAATGCTCTATAACACATGTACCTGCTCAATATAGAGTGAGTAACAACAACATGCACAATCCAACAACGTGTATACCATACTTAAGACGATTTAATTTAAGTCAATATCCATAATTGTTTAACTACATAGGACTTGTGAATCCACACATTTTGCAAACATATCAATGTCCTCACAGTTCATCAACCATAAATAATAATATTGTTAAAATGATGCCACTTTAGTGAAAGTGTGGACAGAACACTAATTCTTGATAGACTATGGCATGGACAATATAAAGCCAAAGATAACGAATAGTGATCAATCTCGTAAGTCCTAAATAGAATACAAAACAAGGGTTGGGCAAACACTGACCCCTGGATATACCAGAGGTGGGATCAGCATGAATAGGTGCCTAGGAGGAGTAAGCATACCCTGTTGACTGATCACACCCGCTGTTAGCCCATTGTCGTGATCAGGTAAGCGATGTAACAGGTAACAGAAAATGCATTTCATTTTCTACCTCTTTTAATTTACAATTGGGGCATATTCTTTCTTCTCTGGGTATTCCTTAATGCTTACCTCTGTCGATCATCAGATTGTGTGAAGAAATTCGAAATTTGGTCAAGACTGTCTTTTTTCAAATTTTTTGAAGACTAATAAATAAGGTTCAAGTCCGAAATTTGGTTTGATTGTGCATGAAGTGTTCAACTTCCCACAAGTATTTAGTTGTTTATTTCTTTGATACCACTTTTCAAGAATTTTAGATTGGATTTTAACTAAGGAAGTAGTTGTTTGAAAATACCCGTAACAATGGAACCAAACCATGATGACTTATTTTTGTTGAAGTTGGATATTGAGGCAGAGTATGCAGCTTTTAATAGAGGGAATGTGTTTATTCATCTCTATATTCTCTAACCTATGCCATTGATTCAAAATACACTAAACATTATTGAAACCCATAGGACATCTATCTACATCAGAAAGAACAGCAAATTTTGTACTTTTATTATTCACACCCAACAAAAATCTACAAAATTTGTAATACAGTTTCTCAAATAGACATAGTGATTTTAAATATCATTCGTACAGTGCAATTGGTCCTTTTCTAAAATGAAATAAATACCCAAATTTTATTACGATCAAATAATGTTTAGCTGTGTTTATATTAGGGTTCAATGAAGTATCTCTATAGCCTTTTTGTAAAGTTCATCCTGCGCAAGTGTAAAACTTCCAAATGCAGCAAAACGTATACAGTTTAATATGTTTTCCTTCAGGTGTCTACCAACTTTACTAAAAACAAGTACTTTGATTTATGAAATATTTACATCAAGACATCAGTCAGTGCAAAACTTTTCAAGGTAATTAAGTTTCTATTTATATGTCACTGCCCGTTAATAATGCAATCATTACCCAACTAAGATTTTATGGAGGAATCTAACACGGACATCAAACACGCCGGTGAAATGCCAGGACTTCTCACACCATCATCTGAAGCATGAAGACAATGCCATGACTGGCACGATAATTGATCTCGACCAACATGCGTATTATCGTCTTTACGAAACACTAGCCAATCTTAGCAACCTGGACTTAATTACGTATATACTGCAGACCGTTGTTGTCTTTATGTCTTTCTGTCGTCAGCAACTTCATTCTTCACCATTATTTGATTAATAAAAAGATCAAGGTTAAATCTATCATATGATCAAGGTGATTCAGTGAAGAACACATCTTGAAATTGTCTCCAGTGTAGATTACATATACAGTAAAACATGGTTACATGTAGCGAAAATCTGTATTATGAATCCACGCTTACAGCGAAGTGATTTTCATTGAATGTAGTTTAAAACACAATTAACTCATTGGGTACATTCGAATTATGACGAATCAGAACGCTTGATCAAATAATATGAAAATGAAAGTTATTTAGCTTTTCATGGTTTGTTTCGTCGTTTCTAGCGATGAATTTGTTACCGACATACTATGAAATTGTAGAGGATCAGCGAATGCAGGGGTAGGGAGGGGTGGCTAAAGATCCGTTGTAGCTCAATAACAAACCATACAGCGAATTTATCAATTAAATGACCTGTTTTCCTTCTATATCGTTTCGTGGTGTCGTCTACCTAAAATGAACTATTTTAAAACAACCAAGTCCTGACGTCACAAACAGGATGTAAACCTAGATAGTGGTGGAACCATTAAGACTGGACAAGTAGCTTTTATACAAAGGATTTTATTGACCCTTAGTTAACACATGACGTATCTTTAGCAATCAAATTCACAATTCTTTAATTGTTGTCACATGTCTGTTTTCCTTTGATATTACTTCGTGATGTCGTCCATTTAAACAATCAATCCCTGACGTCACGAGAAGGATATAAACCAAAATATTAGTGGAACCGGTAACGGTCGTATTTTGATTGAACCTTATCGTTTTATAGGGGTCAATTCAAGACAGTTTTAGCAACCAATAATGAATTCCAAATTAACACATTTTTATTTGTTGTCACATGTATATCAATCTAAAATATATATACATGTATAATTATATAATATCAAGTTGTTGACTATATGCAAGCATTCATCTGCTGTACAGTATGACGAAGTCAAACAAATGCATCGCAGCTAAAGGAAGAGTGGGATGATTTGCATATATACAGAAAATATTCCTATGCTTCCCATGTCTTCATCTCCCATAATATAGATATAAACTGACACGCATTCCTTATACATGCATTTACGTCCTTTTAATTTTTCGCATTTTATGTCGAGTTTAAAGGTCGCTTGAAATCTCGGTTTCTGTCGGAAATTACTGACATGCAATAAAACCATATGGCTTAATACTGAAGAAACACAGATAACGGTAGATATTAGCTCATAGACAATGCCTATCCTGATTGGTGATTAATCATATCATAACAATGATTACTTTCCGCCGTGTCAGGCCCGTCTTCAGGCACTAAATGGTCTATTATTGAGAATTTCAATATTCTGGCTGTATTCACTGAGTATTCAAACATTTCTTTGTCAGGAGTTTTTCTTTCTTTTGTGGTATGCCTGCGCATTATTTGCAAGGATATCATCATGCTCAATTTCTACTTCAAGGTTTTACTTTTGGTTTTCAATACTTGGGTCAACGGGGGACCAGGGTATCCCGTAATTTGCCTAGCATACATTCCGATCAGTTGCTCAAGATAAAATCAGTAAAGATCTTTTTCTGCAGCGTATTGCAGCCCCCCTTCAAAACTTTGCCTTTTGTCAGTCTCAAGTCTCCCCAATAGGTTTAGCCCCTAAAAAGGTCGGGGATATGCGCCTTATTCATCATTTATCACATCCAAATGGAAAGTCTATTAATGACCCCTTCAGCTTGTTCTGTCCAATATTCAGGCATTGATGATGCAGCCAGAATTATAGCTGCCATGGACCACGGTTGTTTACTTGCTATAAAGTCTGATATCAGATCAGTTTTTCGTCTCATCCCTATCCACCCAGCAGACTTTGAATTATTATGTCTTCTGCACTTTGGTGGGGAAACATATTGCTTTTGGCCTGTCCGTGGGTCCGTCACAAAGTTTGTCAGCGCAACTCCTCTGAAACTACTGATCCGATTTTGACAAAACTTGACATGTAGCAAGGACATCATATGTACCTGGAAATTTTGATCCCCGTATTTTTGTGTGAGTTATGCTCCTTTGAACTTAGAAATTTGCCTGAAATTCTCATAAATAATCTTGTCAGCGCAATTCCTCTGAATTTTGACAAAAGTCGACATGTAGCAAGGGCCTCATAAGTAGTTGTGAAATCATCATAAATAACCTTGTCAGCGCAACTCCTCTGAAACTACTGATCCGATTTTAACAAAACTCGACAAGTAGTAAGGGCATCATATGTAGTTGTGCATATTACCAGGAAATTTTTAATTCCTTTATTTTTGTGTGAGTTATATCCCTTCGAACTTAGAAATTTGCCTTTAATCTTCATAAATAACCTCGTCAGCGCAACTCCTCTGAAACAACCGATCCGATTTTTTAAAAAAATGATATGTAGCAAGGAAATCTCATTTAGTTGTGCATATAACCAGAAAATTTTGATCCCCAAATTTTTTGGGAGTTATGTCCTTTGAACTTTGAATTTTGCCAAAACTCCTCATACGTAACGTTGTATAATTACTAAGCGCAACTGCAACTGACAGTACGGGGGGGGGGGGGCATGTTTTTGCCTCCAAAACAAACTTTAATTGCGTCTTAAATTCCGAGGGATATACTACTTTGACAAGATGCTTCCATCAGTTGTTCACCGTGGGACAAAGAACCCTTTGCAACTTTCTTACATTGGATCACTGAACAACACCCCCAAAACAATTCCATTATCCATTATTTAAATGATTTTTTTGTTCTGCGGTCAACTCAATGCACTAACACCTTGCATATATTCAGAATGTTGTGTACTGACCTGGGGGTCCCCATAACCAAGGACAAAACTGTGGAACCAACTACAGACTTAGTTTTCCTCGGCATCTGATTAGTGATGCAGTCACAATGGCAATGTCGCTACCGATTTATTGATAAGCTTAATAAGTCAAGCGACGCTATTCAAGCTGTCCGTCAAGCTAAGAAGGTAACGCTACAGCAAATACAATCTCTGTTAGAGCTATAGAAGTTTGCCTGTCGCGTTATAGCACCTGGCCGTGCTTTCTGTAGACACCTCATTTAGTAATGCTACAATATGGCGTTAAAAAGCAGCATCACAGAATACAGAATCCATTGACATGAAGCTCGACCTTCAGACCGGTCGCGGTGGCTCAGTGGTAGAGCTCTCGCCTCGTGATCGGGAGGTCGTGCGTTCGAGCCCCGTGCTCGGCACTCGGCCGCGTCAAACCTAAGACGTGAAAATAGGTAGTGATTGCTCCTTCGCCAAGAGCTCAGCATTTAGAAGTGAGAATCACGGGTCTTTCGGATATGACCTTAAAAACGGAGGTCCCGTGTCGCAGCATGTGTGGCACGCAAAAGAACCCTCACTGCTAAAAGCCATGAGTGCTAAGCGTAGGTCTAAATTTGCAGCCCATCACCGGCAATGGTGACCTCTCAATATGAGTGAAATATTCTCGACAAGACGAAAAACAACAAATAATCAATCAATTCAGGTCTGGTCCAACTTCCTTAAATTCTACAATGGCATTTTGGTCATTAACATCCCTTTACTAAACGATCGTATTATCCAACTACATTGTATATACTAACAGTGTTGGGGGAAATCAGGGTGGATTGGGGCTTCAATGGCAAATGGGCTTTGGGGTTCTGGACACCACACTGGGCGTAACTAGGGACATGTCTTTCCTAGAACTCTTCCTTGTCATAGTAGCACTCACTTTGTGCCATCAAGATTTCCAAAAAAAACATACTTCTCTTCCATATCGATAACATGTCGGTCGTCAAAATTGTCAACAACTCCACTAGCAAATCCCCCAGTCATGTCTCTAGTTCGGGAACTGGTTCTCCTCACATTACAACATAATATTCAAATTCAAGCTACCTACATCCGTACTGACTCTTTCGTTCACAGTGGGCTAGATTTCGACACCTTGCACCAGGAGCAGAATCCTTCACCACCCTTGTGTCCCGCCATATGTGGGACATTAAGAAGTGTCAAGGCTCTCGCACAACTCGTTATCAACCAATACACCTACGCCACCGCATTACAGCCGTTCAACATTTTTCGCACCCAGTATGGATTACCTCAATCTTAGCCTGCCCCAGTAGATCAGCTGTTACACTTTCTAGCCTACTTGCATATTCGGGATGGCTCTTTTGCAACAGCCCAGCTATATATTAATCCAATTTCCCATTTTCATAAACTTAAGGGTCATTCAGACACAACAAAAATTTACACACTCTCCAAACCCCTAGAAGGCATCCGAAGATCTGCAGATCCTAGCAAGGACCTTAGAATCCCAATCTCGCAGCAGCTTCTCGCTAAACTTATCCAAGTTTTACCAATCAATTGTCGATCTCCCTATGAATCAGCCCTGTTTACAGCTTCATACTGCTTAGCTTATTTTGGGTTACTTAGATTAGCGAAGTTTTACATCTCCAGGTATTTGACCTTCATTTGCAAGCATCCGGTCACATCTTTCCCACTATTACTAAGTCCAAAATGGACCAGATAGGGCGGTCCACCATTGTCAAAATCAACAACCAAAATCATGGTACTTTCTGTCCTGTACATCTGGTCAGGACCTACCTCAAACTCAGTTCTAGCAACACAAGTACTTTAGCCATACATATTGATGGTAAACCAATTACCCGCTTTCAATTTCAGTCTGTTTTGCAAAAATGCCTCGCATGCTTAAAGGGGCATGGACACGTTTTGAACTAAAAATGTTAAAAATTTTAGATTGCCAATTTTGAGTAAATTAAAATGCTTAATCAAATTATTTCTAATGGTCAGCAAAAATTTGAAAGTCAGTTGTTGAGTTACACGTGAGATACAGCGCTCACAATTCTTCACTATGTAAACAAGGCTCGAGCCTTGTTTATGTTTACAAAAAGATGGCTTCGTAGAAAATGTCATGTTTAAAACAATATGAGATGTGAGAAACACTAGACACTGTTAATTGTGTTTAGAATGAACTTCCTAATTTGAAAAAAAAAACTGCTTTTATAAATGGAACGTTTCGTAGCATATTCAGTACATGTAAGCAAAATCATGGCTCGGGCCTTGTTTACATAATAAAGAATTGTAAGTGCTGTGTCTCACTTGGGAGTCAACAGATGACATTCAATTTTTTCCTGACCATTAGAAATACCCTAGTCAAGCATTGTAAACATTAAAATCTAAATATAAGATTTGAACATCTTTAGTTCAAAACGTGCCCATGCCCCTTTAAAGGTACCAGGTCATTCATCTTCGCTAGCCAAGAGTTTACGATCCGATCCGCTTCTCTACAGAGAAGCGGAGCGGATCGTAAACCCTTGGCTAGCGAAGATGCAGGTCATTATAGGTCTCATAGCTTCCGTATAGGCATGGCTACTGAGCTAGCCAGACAGGGGGTTCAAAGCAGTCAGATTAAAGCAATGGGGAGATGGAATTCAAATGTTTATCTTACCTACATTCGCCATACTGTTTAAATTTGTCCTATATCAGTTGTACCTTTGTACTCATTCATCATATATATACATGTATGTGCAATTTAATTTTTTTTCTTTAATTGTATGTCTAACCAAAACCAAGTATTCCAGGTGCATCTATCTGGATAGTTGGAGCACCCATCCCTTATTGGGCCAGGGTGGCAGCACAGCATAGACCGGGGGCTCACACTTCAACCTGCCAGCAAGGAGGACTTGAAATGGTATTCCGCGCTTAATGTGGGACCAAGTGGAAAAGATTATCACTAACATGGTCAAAAATTCACCCCACCTGAGTTTCTTCTGTTTCGGATCTAATGACCTTACGTTCTCCGACTTTAGTTCAAAATCCCTCGCCAACAACATCCAATGCACACTATACAGATACAATGCTCTGTGGCCAAAAACTAACCTTATTTGGTCAGGATTACTTGCTAGGCGCTATTGGCGCCACGTAGCCCTTACGGCTAAACAGTTCATGGCCACTGAAGTCCCGGGTCTGTACATAGATCATGATCACAATATCAAATTCTGGTAAATTCAGTCATTCATTCACCTATTCAATTTAGACAATCACGTTTTTCTCAGTAATCTTCAGNTCCCTCGCCAACAACATCCAATGCACACTGTACAGATACAATGCTCTGTGGCCAAAAACCAACCTTATTTGGTCAGGATTACTTGCTAGGCGCCATCGTCACCACGTAGCCCTTACGGCTAAACAGTTCATGGCCACAGAAGTCCCGGGTTTATACATAGATCATGATCACAATATCAAATTCTGGTAAATTCAGTCATTCATTCACCTATTCAATTTAGACAATCACGTTTTTCTCAGTAATCTTCAGGCAGGGTTACAATCATTCTTGGTCCAGAGTATTCCTCAGTGACCCATTAATACCCCTGCTTGAATTTTTTTTTTTGCATTCTTGCGATACATAGAACATATCAATTATGGGCAAGCATGAATAAATACTATTTTTGGCTATTGTTCCAATGTTTGGCGGACTAGGGAGTGTATTGATGAAACGTTGTACACAGTATAACAATGACTTTCACAAAGAGTTCGGTGTTTAAAATGAATTATTCTGTACAAGCGATGTACCACACAAATGGAAGTTCAGTGTTTTCTTCGCAAACAAAGGAAGTTTGTAATATTATTTAATCATTTACTTTTGGCATCAATTCAACTGCTTCGAGAGAGACAACTTGCCGTGTTGCATGTATTGTAATATATTATGGGATCTTTCGGAAATAGGGCAATGTTTATTGCAGTACAATTCCGATCGTTTTGGAACAATACATGCAAGCATATATTGATTGCTAATAACTTCTTGGATCAATCTGGTAGGAATCCAAACATGTACATACCTCATCACTTCCACAGCTGACGTGGAAATCTAACATATTTAACCCCAATTTTACATTCCTTGATCTTCAGATCCTTGATCAATTACATGGCCAATCGCTTAAATGTACTTGTGTCAAGACAGATGCGAACATTGGCGTCCGAATCGCATGGAAATACGATCAAACCGTTCTTTTGCATCTGAAGTGTAAAGATAATAAATTGAACTGTCACATTTTTCTCCACTTACGAGAATCGCGTTCATAGGCCAAGAATGAAAATAAGATCCGCTATAGATTATATATTCTTGTTATGGTAATTTAGACATCTTTAGCGTATTTGGAATATGAAATTCACCCTTTTCTATGAAATTCACCTTTTCATATGCAAAATACTTTATTGAATCCATGTAATTTTCAACGAATTGTTTGAGATTCCAAGCTTTTGAGGAACTGTAATGTTCTAATCAACAACATTCATAGTATGATCTAAAGGGAATTGCGATGAAAAATCGTCATTAGACATTGAACTTACACCTCGATTATATGCCATGTTGATCTTTTTTTAGTATACCAATACTTGAGCTGTTTATGAAATTCAAATTCTCAATCGTATCGTTACTAACATGGAAAATAACTTGCTTGGGGAAAGAAAGAAATTATGCCTTTTTAAAATTAGCTGTTGGCGACAGTTCCGGAGTCTAACACAGGTCGTTTGGTTTGCCAAGGGATTTAGCATTAATTCTGGGAATGTATGTTAAATTGGCTTATGCTGAAGTAAGGCAGTCCCACTGCAATTCCTCTGATTTGATTATTAGCATTTAGTATTACATTCTGTGAAGTATCTTGACTCAAAGATGCATGATGCAACATCCAAAAAAAATATATTCATATAGTAACTGAAAACTCAGATATTTAATCCAAATACAGAATGAAAAAAATATCGGATTTCTTTTATAGCAGTCATATTCTTCAATTCCACTATACATGTATTAATGCATGATATCAGAAAGGCATGCTTTGTGCCGCTGAAATATGGCTGAAATGTCGCCAATTCGGCGTAAAACACTAAGCAATCAATCATAGTCTCTTATCCTACTGAATCTAATCTGACAAATTCTTTTGCAACCTGGTACAATGCAGTTTTCTTCCGTACAAACAACATAAATAAGATAAAATAATGTTTTAAAAGTAATTAACAAAAACTGAAAATTACATGCGTTCAAACTATAACTGTCCAAAGCTAAAAAGATATCAATAAAAGTAAAGTATTTGTTTATTATTTTAAAAAGTTGA
>CAJDSM010012111.1:7500-14619 GCA_903981925.1 Ostrea lurida | reverse complement strand
CACAGTGGCGGATCTAGGATTTGTCGATAGGGGGGGGAGGGCAAGCGGTCCTTTGAAAAGGGGGCCTGCTGTATACATTGCTGGCTAGAGATTGAAGTGGGGGCCCAGACTTCGCCCCAGAAGCTTTTGGTTTTAAGTGTTTTTCAAGTTATTTTTAGGGGTTTATTTAGTTTTAATTTTAAACATAATGATAATATTGGTCACGAAAAAAAAAGGGGGGGGGAGCTGCCCCCCCCCCCCTTTTAAATCCGCATATGCGTCGGTGGTCTAATGGTAGATCGTCATAATTGCGACCGATAGATCGTGAGTTCGAGTTCTGGGTGCGGTAGGTCCAAACGTTGTGTCTATGGGAAAAGCACTTTTCATGATATTCCTCATTCCACCCAAGTGTAAAAGCGGTCCCTGGCTATAGACAGTGAAAGTATTGTCAAAATGTTAGTGTTATAGCGCCTTAACGGAAGCTTGCACTGAAAAGGTTCTGAATTGTTAAGGTCTTCCTGGGAATTATGTAAAGCACTTTGAGCATGGAGCGGATAAAGCGCTATATAAAAAAACCAATCATTTTCATAATAATATTGAGTGGGACGTAAAACAATAAATAACCAATCAATCAATCAATGTGGAAACTGTGAGGTGTGCCCGTGGGTCAAATTCAATCCATGGTGACCTCGTCAATCAAATTTAATTGCACTACAGTAATTTCATGTACAGATGCGGACCAGTTCTAACCTCTCGCCCAACCAGTCATGGAGAGCAGTCATGAGAACTGCTCTAAGTTAACTTAGAGCAGACGCAAAGCGTTCGCAAAGCAGTCATGAGAACTGCTCTAAGTTAACTTAGAGCAGACGCAAAAGCTGTCATGGACCTGTTCTAAAGTGAACTTGGAGCAGTCATAGAGCAGACGCGAAGCGGTCATAACAGTCACAGACCTATTCTAAGTTAACGTCGAGCGGTCATAAAATTAGAACAGCTCTATAGCTGTTATTTTTCTAGAGCAGCTCCGGTCAAGAATTAGAGCAGCTCTGTGTATATAATATATTAACCGCTTTGGAAACTGCCAGTTTCATTTTAAAATTTGCACGCGAGTGGTCAGTACATACCTGTTCTTTCACTTCTTGTCCACAAAATGTACGCTGCAATTTGGTGTCAACAAATATACAAGTTGTGTATTCCACAAAAACTACCGGAACGTTGAGGGAAATGATGATCAATATTCCGAAACATGATTAAAAAAGAAAGTTTGTGCGAGTGACATACATGTAACCTCGTTCAATATCCGCACGTATATGCACTGTTTTAATAGCAATTCAATCTGTAATAAATCTCCATATGCAATTTCAATTTCTGTTTTGTGGGGTTTTTTTATTTTTAAGGAAATTACGACAAAGTATATTAAATATAATAGCTATTCTAAGCGAAACTTAGAGCAGTCGTGGACCTGTTCTAAGCAAACTTGGAGCAGTCGTGGAGCATCGTGGACCTGTTCTAAGTGGAACTTAGAGCATCGTGACTGTGTTCTAAGCGCACGTGGACAGTCGTGGAGCAGTCGTGGACCTTCTAAGTGACTTGGGAAGTCACAAGAGCAGCTCATAGAGCAGTCAGCAGACGTTCTAAGTTAACTTGGAGCAGTCATGGAGCAGTCTCTATGAGCAGTAAGCGAACTGCTTTACGATTGCTTTAAGAGAAGGTTAGAACTGAGTCGCATCTGGTATATCAAAGTTATGGCGATTGGGCGTAAGTAAGTGAAAGACCATTGGATCGTCCATATACCGTTTAGTCATTAGTCCATACTGGAATATGAACTAAAATATTCTTAACCGATATATGAGAATTGCAGACATGTGTAATTGCTTCTTTGAACTGCAGTTCGCAATCGAACTTAAAGTACTGAATAAAATCATGGGATTTGTGTTGTTCAGAGTAGATCTGACTTTCTCAATTTCCCGATTGTTCTTCTGTAGGATTGTTAACTTCCTGTTCCAGAATGAACAATCGACCCAATGTGTTGTCGGTGGTTTGTTCCCATCGAGCAACGGAAACGGTTGTGATAACCCCACACAACAACAATGAGTAGAACGAAGGGAGAGTATGTGAGGCTCGTGCTAGCACCACCGACAATGAGGAGACACAACCTAAAGTCATCACAATACAAAATAAGGGTAAATCAACGATAGGGGTACGACGATGAAAAGATATACAAAGGTATGAGATAGGCGAGGGGCACAACGAATATATTAGGTGCACTATAAAGCAATTAAAGATTTGCGACGTTCTCTACTATGAAGCCACTGATCACCAAGTGTCAACCCACCCCAATATCCAGGTGAAATTGACCTAGAGAGGGATAACCTAATGAAAAGATTCAGTACATATGAATGAAGAATATCAAGATGAACTGATGTTTGAACTTGTTATTATGGATGTACATGGTAGAGCTATTTACCAGAAATGGAGGTTCTACTATCTCTCGTAACTGGAAGAACCTGTAATGGTCTGAGTATAGGTGGATATGCAACACAATGATGATAGGTGTCTTGAGACTCATTTGGACAAATAATATGATCCTCAAACATGACCCAAGCTTGTGCAGCGACTCAAGTTTACATTAGTAAAAAGCATATTGTCCATCACAGATTTAAGCTGCAAGTAGTTTTTGGTAGCAGTATCAACGTTGAAATGCTCCACAAAGGATGGTATTTTTTGTCGTGCCTCTAGGCATTGCAAGTAAGTCTTGAGCTCAACAAAAATCCGGCCAAGTGTATCGAGGGTGAAATCGTAAATAAAGCCAGAAATAGACAATTCTCCTGCTGTTTTCAAGTGTAAGAATGAATTCAAATACCTCTCGGCATGTAAAATGCTGTAGTTTCTTGGTGGTCACACAGTGAAATTGTTTCTGAAATAACAGCAAGGCCCCATGGTGGTAAATGCTTTCTTCTGGTGGAGAAATATGTGCTGTTGATTATTCAGGGACGAAGGAACTGAGTGGCGTGGTTGTTTGTAGCAGGTGGTTCTTGTTATACATCAAAATGTCCAGCACTATTTTTCAAATCGAACTGACAACACCATCAGGAAAGTGCAGCGTAAGATCTTGCATTCAAAGGCTTAACCATTAAAACATTCATGCTAAAGGAACGCTGGAGATAAACATATGATTTGGTCATTTCATGGTGTCATCAAAGTCGTGCCATTTCTTTCTTGACAAGAGGGTTGTGTTATTTGCTGGATCAAGTTAATGATTTGTAGGCCCTAGGATTGTTCTGCAACGGCTTAATGCTAGCGTATGCTTGTCCTCCAGAAACACCTTTTCTCAAACGAACCAACCATAGCATCTAACTGAATAATCCTTGAATTTGTGAAATTTGCACGCACAATGCCCAATTTTAAACAGGAACTGAGCCATGTTATAGAAAGTCCAGTTCTGTTTCATCAGAAGTTCGAATACCAAGCTACATCAACTCGGGTGATGAATCACTATTTTAAATCATAAGAAGATAAGTTATAATGGTTGATGCGAAGTTTTCTTACGTGAAAGGCCTATGTTTGACTTATCAACTTGACAAGGGTGCTTTTCACATTTGTTAGAGTTAGGAAGGAAGTCAATAATTGTCGCTTGGTGCTCCATGTTTACGCAACCATCTTGGACATCTATATTTTCGTATAATCAATGATATCGTGCAGTTTTTACCACATCTAAAGTTTACCAAATCACTCCTGTTGTGAGCAGGCTTTTATCAGACACTGTGTAGTCCTTCAAAATAGCTGGTCTCGTTTCTTCTGCCGAGTGAGTCAATGATTGGAAAGATTAAGTCATGAAGCCTTCTCTGTTGTGTTTGTGATCTTGTTTGTGCATTAGTGCAAGATGTGCAACTGCCTCCTCTGTTGTAACTCTTGGAGCCGAAGTAGTAAGCAGTCCTGTTTTGAAAGTGTAACAGATCTTCAGTATTTGGCGTCCTTGGACTGTACTCGATTCAGCAGATGAAGCAATATTCAACATCAAATCTTTTTGACGCATGATTTGGGTTTAAGCTCAAATTAAATGAAAATTAAGTCTGCCATATCGATCCTGTTGAGTCGTTGCAATAACATCTGAGGGTAGTTCAAAAAACATATTTACCTCAACGGGACACGGGAGTGAACTAAAATCACCCAGCTAGAAGTTGTTATTTCCTACAAAGGGTTGGGTTGAAGTCTTAATTTTGTTGCAATCGTTTGTCTTGGTAATTGATACGTGTTGGAGACTTATCCACTCGATATTTCTATCAATTATCATTACTTTCAAATTGGAAAGAGTGCACTGCTTAAGATGATTGCATGTAAATCAGAAAGTTTCTGATAACATTTATCCATTTTGGCACGGAAGCTGTAGAGATGAATGGACTGTAGACCATTAATATTGAAGGCAGCATGCCTCTGTTGGTGCTGTCAGTAGAATTTGGTTTGTTGGGGTCCTCTCCTGTTCTGCTGAGTTCTCTGCTTACCATGTTTAAAGATAGAGAAATTAAATGAGATTTGCCCCAGTCCGCTGCTTCCACCGTAATGAAATGTGGTTGTGACACAAACTTTGCAGTCATTTGACTGATGATGGCACCACCTGAGAAGATGTTTCAGAATGTACACCTCTGTTCACAATTTCAATGACTGCCCTAACTTCTGTAAATCTATACAGTCAGCAAAGTCTTGATTAACTTCTAGCACTGAAGGACAGATGGGATCTACTAGGTTTTGATTCAGGCTCACACGAGATGTTTCACTCATATGTGGAGGTCGCCATTGCCGATTCCACATCGAGTGCCCTATCCATCTCCATATAACAAAATCCTTGTCTGATTCGTTGCACTTTTTCTCTTCCAAATACGTTGGTGCCGTATATCATTCCTTGGATCTGGGAGGTGAAAATACCTCCCAGGGTATGTGGTCCTGTGTTGATGTCGTTAGGGTGTGAAAATAGAAGGAGAAAGGTTAGACGGGTGGCTAGGTGGCTTATTTGATACAAAGCACCCGACTTGAGATTTAAGGGACCAGGTTCAACTTCCCGTCTGATCCATTGTATTTTCTCTCTTGCAGATACGCTTCATTTACCATATTTCTTTTGAGTTTTGTTTTGTGGCAAAGATCGGGACGTAACATATTTTACGCAGACGGTTTGGATTGAAAGAGAAAAGATGCATACATATCTATAGGATTGAATTGCCAAATGATTTATTTCAGACTGTCATTTGATGTGACATTTCTATCGTGTACATTTGAAGGGTTTTCTTTTTCATATTTTTTTAAAATACCATTTATCAATATTTGATATCAATTATTGTACACTGTATAATACTATTGGCCAAGGAATCCTAAATACTCTGCGGCCCATGAAGACCAGAGTTTCAACTTACACCTGACTTTCATTGACCTCTGACCTTTGTTAGATAATTTGCTTCTTATTCAGTTCCAAGTATTTAGAGATACATTACAGGTGATATCCACAGTATGACTGATCAACGTACTTTATGAAATCGATCTTGTATCTATGAAACTGGAATGTAATTTATTGTATGTTTAAGCTTAGTTTATGCTGTTTGGATAAAAATTTTAATTTAAAAAACTTTGCTCTTAGGAAGGGGTGAAAGTTTCACAATTGTCATTATCCATCTCGTTTGTCATATTTGTGTTTTACTTTCTCTAATAATCTTGTAATCCGACTTTCTGTATGTAAAAATATTGAACTTTTGTTATATTATGCAAAATACAGTACATCTATACATTATGAATTGAAACATTAAATGCTGCAATGTTATAACCATTTCGAAATATGAAGATTCTTATATTTTAACGGTAACGAAGAAAGAAAATGACTAATTATTAGGAGTGAATAGGCTCTATGATTGACTATGTACAAGTCGATCTATTCACTTTGGCACTATTCTAATAGTCGCATTTTTAGAATAAACAAGAAAACTATTCAAGCGTGAACTTCGCCTGCAAGCAGTTGATTTGAATTCATTCTATATATGGGAAATGAAACTGATAATCGAATAACATTAAGTGTTGTACAAGGAAAATACTGTTATTACAATTAATATACAGTTAAACGTCGGTATCCTGAACACCGATGTATAGAATACCATGGTTATGTCGATGATTCGGAGATCCCAGCTACCTATTTGCTGTATACTTTTACCCTGGGTATCTCAAATTCACGGATGCATTGGAATTTGTTCTTGATCCTATCGAGTTTGACTGTATTTGTATTGCGGAAATGGAATTATTTTATAACCCAGTTAAATTACTAAGAGATATTCATGAAAATCACACAATTCAATTAAGCAATTTATACGGTAGTTCCAGAATCACATACAGCCAATGTATATACCACATTAAGCACATTCGTTAACGTTTGCAGCAGTTTGTTTTGATACATTAATCCGATTAGATAGTCTACGATTTGATATTTGTTTTTGGAAGGTTTTATCTGAGTCTGTTTCTCCATTAGCAATATACCCTCTGCAGTATTCTTTCCTATCATCCATCCCCAGACTCCTGTTTGTCTTCACTTGTAGAGACTAAAACCAATCTATCAGAGAAGTATGAAGAATTACAAGAAACATCTAACAACTTCACTGCAGCATTGGTTGATGTGTACTATAAACTACAGGACCTAGAATCGAAGTTTGCAGGTGAGTCTACTTTAATAAACTGCCATATTGCTATTTGAAATTGCTGATACAAAAACAAAGGAAGAACGAGATTATGGAAGATAAACTGAACGAACAGAAGCAGATTTTTGACCCTGTTAAAGATACTTCTCTTTGTCTTTCCTTCACTCTTTATATACAAGATTTTTGGTTTGGGACCAGGACTTCCTACTTAGTAAAAAGGTGAAGAAAACGAACAATGATAAGTTCCTAATTTCCAAACAGAATACTAAATACAACACGGACCACTGAACATGCCAGAGGTGCGAATAAGTGCCTTGGAGTAAGCACCCACTGTGGACCTAAGATTCATTGTATCAAGTTTGTCGTTATATATCAACCCTTTGAGGAAATAGGACGAGCTAAATGTATGCTCATTGAATAGCAAGTCAAAAACAATAAACATGTGACTTGCAGTGTAAATGCGTAACTTTGTATA
>CAJDSM010012111.1:0-5000 GCA_903981925.1 Ostrea lurida | reverse complement strand
TTGGTTTCCGTATATGAAGCTGGTACTGTGATCTTTCTAGAATTCAAGATGTTAATGCACGCCGGGAATGACCGTCATGTAGGAATTTTTGTACGACACGCCCATTCCGAAACCAGAAACTAGCACAGTTTTGTTTCATTAGGTGTCACTGTGTCACTTCCACGTTTCTTCAAGTACCATGTTGATATCCTGCTTCCAACCGTCACGTTAATGTGGCTTCGGTATTCACTGACTACCTGAATCCATGTGGCTCCATTATATTAGAAAATGGGTGCGAAATATTGATTATCGAATAGGGTCACAAGTGGTAGCTAGGTCATCATGTGACTGCAGCCTGAATACTTCAAGGCCTGGCATAGATTGACAGAGGATACTACTAATATTTTGATGACGAGATTAAAGTACCGGTAAGATCCGTACAGATGTAGTATTGATTGATTGATTATTTGTTTGTTTTTCGTCCCGTTGAGAAAACTTCACTCATACTGAGATGTCACCATTGCCGATGATTGGCACTCATTGCTTTCAGCAGTGAGGGTTCTTTTGAGTGCCACACATGCTGCGACACTGGCTATCAGTTTTTAGGTCACATCCGAAAGACCAGTGATTCAACTTCTAAATGCCAAGCTCTTGGCGAAGGAGCAATCACTACCTATTTTCACGCCTTAGGTTTGACGCGGTTGGGTGCGAGCACGGGCTCGAACACGACCTCCCGATCACGAGGCGAGAGCTCTACCACTGAGCCACTGCGAACGGTCTAAAGTGATTGAATATGGATCTCCATTGATGTAGTTCCCATTAGGTAGGTGTATTGATTATGCCTTCCGATAACTGACATCCTTTTTGTCAAAATAAGAAACTATATCAAACTGAATGTAGGATCATTAATAGTGTGGCTCCCTGTGTGTGGCTGCGTTGTAGAGACAAGGTATTTAGTTGAAAGTTTATCTGTTGGTACAACTAGTGATCCGTCTGTAGAATATTTATTAAGTGTATCGAAAGCAGTCACTTTTGACAACTCAGTGGTGTGCAAAGTATAACCTTGGGTTCTACTGTCAGATATTTACACTTCAGGAAGTGTGAAGTTAATTTAAAAAAAAAACCTAATTTTTCTGTCATTTTTTTATTTGGTTTGTCGGGCTCAAATGATGCGAACTTGATATCGTTAGAGGTGCCTTTTAGCGTTACATAAAGATTTAAGGTGGAATGCCACACCAGAGAAATTTGACGTGGATGAAAAATAGAGGATATGTTAAACAATATTTTGAAAACAAAAAGTTTCAAATTCACTGAATTTTGTCAAAAAATGCAGTTTTAGTAGAAAGCAATTTGAAAAAAAAATTAAAACCCCTACTGGAATCTAACCCGCATTATTCAGTTCAGAAGGCAATTAACGTGCTAACTTACTGAGCTGGTCGGCTAGGCGTTTAATTTTGAAATGAATCGACATATAACCCTGACAGTGATATTTTCATCTATATTTCGAAAGGAAATCAGCCATTATGACGATGTAGAGATTGATAATAAAATTGAAAAAGAAGTAAGTTATGGAAGAAGTTTATTATATAGAAAAATGAAATTTTTAACAAATAACGTTGCTGTTGATCAAAATGTTGTCTCGATCATCTTCCTCGTTGTCAACATCATGTTTGTCGTTGGGAATGGTTCGGACGATGACACGTGACACCCGCCTAAATTTGAAAAGATGAAGATAACGATCAAACGATCAAGAATTGATCCCGTGAATATTAGACGGAATAAAAAAGAAAAAGAGTTGGAAAAAGTTACATCCCTTGAGATACATGTACCACGAGGTGGGACAAGTGCTTGGGAAAATTAAAGCAACCCCTGGTCGGCCAGGTCACAATCTTCTGCCGTTGTTCATAAGAATTCCATACAGACTGTCGGGAATGACTTTACTTAGACAAAATCTTACGAAGCGAGCGATATTTTAAGCGTAAACTGACGCAATAGATTATATCGTATACCTAGGTCAAAATTAAGCCTTTCATTCCCTTATATCTTTAATTCAGAAATATTTACATTAAACTTTATTTGATGAATAAAGCTTGCGAAAGTGATAAGGATTTTTTCATGAGGCGGGACGAATTTCTGCCGTATGCAAAGAAAGTAGAAATCAGTCACCTTCCAAATAGCATTGTAGACTCATTCTAGGACGTCATAAAGAGCAAAGTTTATGATTATAACAAAATGACTTATGTTGCTCAATCTTGTTTAGCCAATCAACTTGCTTGTAGCAAGTATAATATTAAATTAATAATCCGCATAAAGTATAATCTTTAAATCTTCGGATGAAAGTGTTTCGTGTATCAAGAAATGAAGATAAAAGTCCCACACAGAAAATAAAAACAAAATTGGCATATCCTAATGGGCCACCGACACATCAATGATCAGTATCAGGTGCCTAGGAGTGAGCATCTCCTGTCGACCATTCACACCCGCCGTGGTCCCAATAAGCTTAAGATGAATACTATTTCCATGTATTACCAGATTATTTATATCAGAAAGAATCACTGTTTATGAATGCGAACCGTACGGTAAAGAAACCGGGGTAGATTTGAATTGAAAATTTAGGACCGAAACTAACCATAATGATGTTGTGCTTGCAGTGGCGTACCTAGGCCGAAAACTGCAATTGGCAGGGGTCTGAATAACCGTCTCTTAAGGCCCCAATAAGTCAATGGCCAAGCCCTAATGGGAACCAAGGGTCGAAGCCCGACAGATCCTGGATTCTGACAAATTCAACAACCGTTACGGGTACATCATCACAACAAATTGTAAGAAACATTCATTTGTTTACAAAAGAATGACACAACGGTCATATTCAAAGTAAAAGAAAATTATTTAATTAAAAAAGGGGGCGATTATGATGGTGATTCTAACCATAAAATGAAAAATATTAAAAGATTTTGAATTATTTTCTCCACTGTGCTACTTTCCATTCGATATTGACGTTGCCTTTCATTTTTTTCAAAAAATGCTTAGATGTAGCATCATCTCTGTCTTACTGATTTTAAATTTTTCGTATGAAAATGGAAGTCTTAAACTCGTTGAAACTTAATTCAACATTTTATTCATTCGTTAAACGACTTTTAAAATTTTCTTTCATTATATAGGACATGGTGTAAGCCAAAATAGGGTGGGTAGGGGAGGGGGTAGTGTAAAAATCATCAAAATCCATAATATATACTCGTCTGAGCTTTATCGAACTTAAATGTAAATATCGGCAATGAATTTAAAGTATAATTTATTTGTTTCTAAGTTCTATAACATACGGCATATTTTATTTCCGTTAGTATATTTTCCTACTATACCAGTGTCTAAACATACCTACAGAAATTCATTAAAACCTGGTACAATATGAAACTCACAGCTTCAAATGATCCCGTTTCTTGACGTTGCCATGCTTTTCTAGCCATGCTTTTCGAACCATATATAACAACATGCAAATAAAATAACAGACATACCGTTAGGGCAAAAGTACCTCCATCCTGTTTCATCAACGGCCATGTTTGATGGGTCACATGACTGATGGATACGGCATTTCTTTAATTTGGGATAGAAGCCAAAACATGCACAACGTTCACCACACTTAACGCCACACTCAATGAGGGATTCCGAATAATGTTCTGCTATGAGGTTAATATACGACACTTTGTTGTCAAATGAAGATTCCATCGTGTAGCGCCGGAATACGAAATCTGCCATTGACAAAGTAAAGAGGGTGGAGAACAGAAGAGAACGAATGCTTAGTGGGATGGTTTTCATTTTGTCGGTACGAAGTTCAGTACAATTAATAGCAAAGATCAAATGCGATGATTTGTCAGAAAGAACTCCAACTCAATAGTTCTTGTTGGACTTGCAATCGCTTTATACACATGCACTATAGTTTTTATTGTGTATGCTTATCCCTCTCAATTTTTTTTAATGCAATGACTTGAAGCCATGAAATATTCAAAATGCAGGAAAACTAATGGATCCATAAAGTTTCCGTATGTAACACGCAGTCAAAACAATGAAAACAATATATCTTCATTGCTCTTGGGTTTAGATATCAATTTGTTCTATCAATTGTGCGCTATTACTTTGACTCTCTTTTGTATGCAGTTTTATGATTTTAGATGCCTTTCATTTCCAAAATGTCGAATTTGTCAATTTGACGTTTACATACAATTGTGATACATGTATAAATTATGACAGTTTGGAAATTGCAGAGGAAGAGTTGCATTTACAACGTTAAACGCGTTTCAGACATTTCTGAGAATTGCAGAATGAACTTATCAGTAATGCATGCAGTAACAAGGAAATCATTTACAGTCACGTGATCAACAAATATTTAATGATTATGCTAATTAATTGTCAGTTTGTTCATCTTCCTAGAAACAAAATCAATCGGTTTATAATTTCAGAAATTCGATGATATTTTATAACAACAGATGGATTGCATATTTGTAAAGCTAAACAAAATCAAACTCACGACTTGATATTGAAGGAGTATCAACCGCCACATATTTAATCAATGAATCATCATTTACTGAAAGATGTAGTCTCATAACTGCAACGATGTGTGCATACAAATTGAATATTAATTAGCGCGGTATGAAAATTTGTTTGCACACACCGTTGCAGTTATAAGACTACATCTTTCAGTAAATGACAATTCATTGCTTATATTTACATTATTAGAGAAAAATTATTCGTTTGAGCTTTTATTGTATATGTTTTAAAATTTTCGCCCAATCCTTTGGGGAAGTAGCGGTTCATAGAACAGCCATTAGGTACAGCAAGTATGACGTATACGCACAACAATTATGACGTTTACACACACATGATGTCATATCGTAAAAGACCAAAAAGAGTGCAAAAAAATAATAATAATAATATCCCAAGTATTTAATTCATTTTTTCTTTCTTTGGTCAATAAAACATCAAATTGTCAACAAGGGTGTTTACTCACATTTTCAACTCTAATAACAGTT
>CAJDSM010012107.1:4388-22163 GCA_903981925.1 Ostrea lurida | reverse complement strand
CCCAAGTGGCACACACTGAAATTGAAGTTTTTGCTGGGGGTACGGAAATGTGACCTAGGGGGTACGGAATTTGAAGCTGTTTTACAGGCAAACTGACATAATTAGCTCTGCTTCAGCAACAGAGATAAAACTAGCTGCATATTAACATACTACGGAACACAGTGATATCCCAGCTTACTCTCACATAGTTTCCCAGCTTACAGTTCGTGTTAAAAATGGTGAACACTTCAACAATATTCGGCGTCCACACTAAGGTGCAAATTCAATAGATCTTTTGTGAAATTTTTAATTTATTCATCATTCATACGATTTCCCTAATATGCATGCTTTCTACGTATAACGCCGCAGCAGATACTTCCAGACTCCAAAATTTCACGTCAAATAAACGGCAAAAACTTCAATTTCAGTGTGTCACTTGGGGGTACAGATTTCGTGGATAGGGGGCAATGAGCCAATCTTCGAGTTACAGGTTATCAATGAAGTATAATTATTCTAAAAGAATACCAATGAATTACAGGCAATTATATCTATCTAAACGTCATACTTTGATTGAACATCAGGGGGCATATTATTTTTTCCTGTCTGTCATTCTGTCGAAAACTTTAATCTTGGCTATAACTTTTGAATGGTAAGTTAATAGGGCTTTGATATTTCACATGTATGTTCCTTTATGATAAGCCTTTCCATTGGTATCTAAATGTTTGACCTCCTAAGCATTGACCTTTGACCTACTTTTCAAAAACTTATTTGTCGTCATCTTTTAGTGGCCCACTACCTTGGGAAAAAGTTTCTCAAAATAGCGCGATATGATTTAATATGAAAGATATGGATATACAATAATATACATACGAAAAAGGTGGAAAATATGAAATTTGAATACAAAAACTTGATTTTCAAAAATTTCTTGCAATCTATATATGAACAAAAGCCCTGGCGATTCGAACTCGGGACCTGCGCTTTACCAATCCGATGCGTTACATACCTGAGCTATGAAGTTAGAGAATCAAATCGATCGAAACAAACAATTTCACAAGGTATTTAAATCGCCATCTTGTGACGTTGTGTTATAATGAGTACAAGCTTTGTTAGTGGGCTACCTTAAGTGTAACTAATAAGGCTTTCATATTTTTTGTGTATATTGTAACTAGTCCTTTCCACTGCATTAAATGTTTGACCTCCCGACTTTAACCTTTACCTTTGGCTTAATTCAACATGGGCATTAACTTATGAATGTAAGTGACAGTCTATCATAAATCAATGTGTATTCCTTATGACGGGGCTTTCATCTGGTACCAAAATTTTGACCTCATGACTACTTTTCTACACTTCATGATCATACTTATTAATGGTAATCGTAGAAGCCTTTATATTTCACATGCATAATCTCTGAACAAGCCCCTTCCACTGACATTACTTACTGGGTTTTTTGTCATTAACAGTGTCTAATTTCCGTTCTGGTGTTCGTGTATGCGTGTAACTTTCTTTTCCGTAAATGTGACTAGAGTTATATGACTAGAGTTATACCCATTTCTTCATTCCTCACACCTTTGCAGTTAAATCAAATACAATGTACAAGATAAGTTTGATGCAAAGCTCAAATCGGCAGCTAAATTAATTTTTTTAAATATTCTATTTCCAAGACAACAGAACGACCACATGTACTTTTGTCCCCTATATTGTCATGCCCTTCAGCTCCGACCATTTTTAATTGGGCAATAGATGCTTTTGAGAATTGATTTCTAAAAATGTAAAACGCATCAGCATGAAGAGAGACAAATGGAGGCAATATACATATTTGATTTGTCCCCAAAAAAAAAAAATTGCAAAAACATCGGTGTTCTAGGTGCAAAGGCATATCCCGGATCCGTACCATCATGGTGATGGCGATGTCAATGATATGCTTCTATATTTACACACTGCCACGTGGTGGAGTACATGTACTTGTTTTAAAAACTTCGTTCAAGTCATGGATCATAATATTCTGATTATGAATACCAATGAAACGCGTTGATAACAGTTATTTCATATTCTAATTTATACACATTCTGAAACTCTTTATTCAGAACTTTTACTAATATATTGATATAATGCAATTTCTTGAGACTTGCCCTCTCCCCATGCGCACTTAAAACAATCAACCAAATAGATCTGCCGCTCTCTGCGCGAGAATCATTGAATAAAATTAACTTTGACTGGTTTTCAATGAAGGCAGAAAAAGCTTAAAAAGTTACTTGTTCATCGATAAGTGCATTTGAGATTGATTTGTCGATCACAAAATGAACTGGATAGGCAATCGGACAAACGTTAATGGTGAGGCCCGGAATTCAAAATTACATGCAAGTTAACCGCCTAATATCACAAACAACAATCTGTATAAAGGTGCAACCTGATATTTTTTTTTACATACAAATCAATAAAGTAAATTCAAATAATAATTATTGAAATATCTTTAATTCCAGACAAACGATCAATTAGTTCAGCCAAAACAATTAATTTCTGAAATGTGTGACACACGGTGCATAAAATAGCAATTGCATATTTTTATGACATTAGTTTCAAATACAATTTGGAACATCCTCCTAGGCACCTTATCCCACCTTTTGTGTGTCCGGGTTTCTCCAACTTTTATTTGACTTGCGAGGTTGGTCCGTTGTACTTATCTTCAATCACTTCAATTCATCAAAGAAGGATTCAACAGGTTTCTTATTAAACGCACAAGATGGTTAAATTGAGTTAAAGCCAATTGACACTTTCTCAAAAATTCATCACAATGATCGGTTCATGTGCCGCCTACCTCCACTGAAATCTGTACCCCAAGTGGCACACACTGAAATTGAAGTTTTCAGCGTTTAATTTGACGTGAAATTTCGTAAATCAGAGGTAAATCTTGCTGGGGTTATACGTAGAAAGCAGCCATATTAGGGAAATAATATGGAATGATAGAATAATTGAAAATTTCACAAAATATCGATTGAATTCGCATCCTTACGTGTGACGCCGAATGTTGTTGAAGTGTTCACCATTTTACTTGTTAAGTGGGAAACTAGTGAGAGTAAGCTGGGATATCACTGTGTTCCCGTAAGTAGTATGTTATATGCAGCTAGTTCATCTCGTTTGCTGAAGCAGAACTAGAATATGTCAGTTTGCCTGTTAAAACACGCTTCAAATTCCTTACCCCCAGAGGTCACTATTCCGTCCCCACAATTTGGGGTTGTACACGGTAGAAACGAGAAAAGTCAAAAATGTGCAAAAGCTCCATAATTATCGTGACGATATGGGCGCCGCAGTTTTCCTCCATAGACTGTCTACAATTAAATTCTTACAAAACGATGAAAAATAGTATCGACTTTAAATCTTACATTATCAAACACGTTGATAAACATTGCCACACAAAACACAAAATGGCGCCATAATCACATGCTTCGCTTACATGTATACTTCTCGCGTCATAATTTCGAAGCCATATCACTGCGGATGTAGAGGGGCGTGGGGGGCGACCGGTTTCCTCAGGTGAGTTTAGATTGGGGGCGGAGATAATTAAATGCAGTGTGAATTGCTGAGGGAGTGCGAGAGTTGTTATACCGTCCTAATAACACGGGATTTATTCCCCGGGCCGTATTAGCCATGTAGGTGTCATATTAGAGGGGGTGGAAAGGGGGTCCTATTCTCCCATCTCCCGCCCCAATTCCTTCTCCCGCCTCTATTCTCCTTTCATCCTCTCTCTCTCTTTGTCTTCCATCTCCCAGCTTAACAACCTACTCCGTTTAGAACATATTACCAATGTGTATTTGATTATCTATAACCATAAAATGTTAGTCAATATAGACCGCTGAATTTATGGTTAGATGTAAATTATTCCTTTTTTGTGCAACTGGTGCAAGTGAGTTGTTAATTTTAGAACATTAAATCTAATACAATCAAACTGCTTTCCCAGATTAATCAGCTCCCATACCTGCTGATATTGCAAAAAAAACATATAGGCCTACCGTACACGTAACTCGAATAAAGAACTACGTACAGTGTAAGTCACCCGTTGAATAACACATAGATAATTTGGAAAATACTTTCTTACAGACCAAGGCAGAGGCGTTAGGACTGTCTTGAAGAAGGGGGGGGTAGCCAAGGGTTTAACGATCCGCTCCGCTTCTCTTCTGTAACCCTTGGCTAGCGACGAATGGAGGGGGGGGGGATTATAAGAATCCATCATGAGTATCCATGTGGATTAGGGAAATCTCACCCAAGGGTTGAATATTTCGTCAGGGACGAGGCTTGCCGAGTCCCTGACCGAATTTCCACCCGAGGGTGAGATTTCCTAAATCCACATGGATTGACTCATGATGGATTATTTTCTCCCATTAAAGCTTCATTCTACGTAATTTCATAGATAGAAAAAAACCCAAATTTAAATTGTTGAAAATTGAAAATTTTAAACATGTATTTTCAAACAGATCGTAATTTTCAGTACATATACTGTATGTGTACTGCGGAAAATAATGTTTCTACAGCAAGTAGAGAAAATTAATATATAAATGTTTTTTTTAATCATAAATTAAATGCGCTTGAAAGTAATTAGTAAAATTAAAAGAAATTGAGAAAAAAAATATTAATCAACTAAATTTTATCATTGTGTTGCTGTTTACAAAGAAACAATCATAGAAATTAAAGAAATCGAAATTTATAAAAGAATTTAGAAAAAACAGCGTACTATTTTATCTCGTGTAGTCACACAAAACCGCATCACTAAAACACGTTTCAATCGGAATCAAACGTCTCCGTTTCTGTGAAGGATTGTTGCAGTACTATTAACCTCAAATTGGCAATTCTGGATGGTACTTCCAGCGAAAAGACCCTTAACAATGTTCTCAGACCTACTTCTAGTGACTGACTGCGTGTGCTGCAGTGCAGTTTCCGTCCAACAGATGCAGTCACCGGCTGGGGCGGAACGGGGGGGGGTGCATGTGTACGTTGGTTTTCACAAGATGCATTTCGGACAGAATAGAGGAAATTGCATGTTTAATGAGTGTTATTTGTGTAACGATAGTTGTTCAGTGATCCTGGATTTTTGTGACCCGTAACATACACTTTTCAAGGAGGGGAATCGGGACATTGTTGTCCGTCATTATTCTGGACTAATGTTTTGCTGACGCTCGTGTTCAGCGATATTTTCAATGCTTCAGGTACCACTGTTTTTTTTTTAGCAAAAACTTTATAGTGGTAGACTCAATTTTATATCTTCCAGTCCACTTGAACCCACTTTCATCGACTGATGATTTTTGTTGTTGTAACAACCGCCAAGCTAAATTAGGTTAGCGGGGTTGCTGTACGTAAATGTCTGGGTCTCATGAGCCATAAAAATCGTAATTGGGATAAGACATCGAAGCTCGCTGGGATTGCGTAACATTCGGGAGAGAACCAGGCCTTGTGTTTCGTAATTGTTCGTAATGACGGGATGCATATTCTTTTGAATTTTTATTAAATAATAGACAGACGGATTTCCCCTAAAATAGCCCGACTTATCGAGTCACGTCTCATGTGAATTAGGCGATCTCACGTAGGCTTTCTCACATGGGAGAAAACCATCTCACATGTATAAGGGAGAAATAAATTAATGTTAAAATGGAGACGACACCATTGCAAGTGAAAAGCTGCAAATTAAGTCTTTTGCTTGGCGCTATGGCCTTTTGAGCAGAAGGAATCTTTATCATGTTAACCCTGCTGCCAAGTTTCTAGGGTATCATCATAAAGGGCAGCACCCATAGTCCGCTTCTTACCGGAAAAGGTACGACACTAATATTAACCCGACCTCACAGACGACATTGGAGCTGTAATGCGACAATGAACAGCGACTGAGACCAAATGAATTGAATAATAGAAAAGATGATAATGAGTAAAATATATTTCCTCCTAAACCTCAATTTCATTAATTGTGTGACAGCCTGAGCCCCCGCCCCCCCCCACTACTTTGTGTCTGTAATTTGTAAAATATATGCCAGGTGTGCAGTGGTAAGAAAAATTTGAACCCCAATAGGTGATCTTCCTTCGAACGAATCAAAGCTTCCCATATAATGAAGTGACACAATAAAACCCGCGTGACAACAGGCAAGCGGATAAGGTATTACTTTTTCATCCGAATCACCGTTTCAGTCATTATTCAATGTACAGCATACGTATACATGAGAATGTGAGTGAAACGTGATGACGGATTTACCCCCCCCCCCCTCCCCCCTCTTGTGGAACATACTATATTCGTTATATAACATTGTGCTGACCGGTCAGCAGGGGATTGCGTATTCCTTCCTAGCACCTGATCTACGCGATGTGTATCATGGGTGTCCGTGTTTGCCATAACACCTAGTTTTTGTATTATATTTTTCAGTGGCGGATCACCAGACTTGTCGAAAGGGGGGGGGGTAGTTGCCGTTGAAAAAGGAGCCAAATAACTAATGCTAAAGTCTGGAGGGAAGCCAAGCTGTAAATACCTGCCTTATTAGCTTGAATGAAGCGAGGCTTAAACCAGTGGGGTTGCACTGGTGCCCGTGCCCCCCATTTTAAAACTGAAGAGCTAAAACCGTCTGCTTCCCCCCCTACCAGGAACCCATCCCTGATCCTCTAGGGCCTAACAACACCCCCCAGGACGCAATGAAAATGCCTAAATTTCTCAGCTTGCCAGGGCTTTGCCCCTGGTATCCCCCTACCAGGATTTATCTATACCACGATTATTCCGGAACCAGCTGTTAGACTGACAAGCACCTTTAAATCCCAATACCTTAGTCTTGTGCACCGTTGCCCCCCCCCCCCCCCCCCTGGAATTCATGGTTACTGGCCCTGAGACGAGGGTAACTTCACCCTATGAGGGCTAATTGATAGTGGTTACTCCTTAAGAATCACATAAAATCAGGAGCTTCGGGGGCTCGCTCCCTGAAACCCCCCCCCCCCAACCGAGCATTGCCTGGACCGCCACTGAGGGCCTAAAGGCTGCTCCCCGACCCCCTGCTCTATTGAAAAAAAAATCTACGCCCTCCCCCCCCCACCCATCCCAGAACCTAGGATCCGCTCCCTGGCAAATAATATACCTTACATTAATAATCATCGAACATATTTTTCAGTTTAAAAACAGATATTTGCCCACCATTCACTACAAAATCTAATTTAAAACACAAATAATTAACACGTAATATTGCACTCCGGCTCAGCTCCGGACTTCTCGTTTGCACAAGACAAATTGCGATGACCGGATCTTCATTATCAAACAACGTGAACAAAAACATGCCACCAAAAAACAAAATGCGCCAATAACACAGCATTCCTCATGTATACTTCTCGCGTCCAATAATATTCGAGCCCATATCTGGCCTGACATTTAAACATTGACATATTATTTTACAGTTAAAACAGATATTGCCCACCATCACTACAAAATCTAATTAAAACACAGAATCAAATAAATTAACACGTAATATTGCACTCTGCTCAGCTCCGGACTCTCTCGTGCCAAAACAATATGCGCATGTCGGATCCGCGTAGTAAAAGAATGACTCGTTAAGATAACGAAATATTTTTTTCCGAAATTGTATTATACTATTATTAGATAAACATGCATTCATTTATTTTTTCACTTTCTGGAATGAGAATATTTTCAACATTTAGCAATTTTCAAATCAAAACAGAAAAAAAAAAATAGCTAATAAATGATTTGACTAGCTCACCCCCTTGCGGAGGGTGCAAAGTAACGTCATTTCAAGTCAAATTAGCTCTGGAGCACTAGAATAAAGTGGTTAATTATTGCAATATATTTGACACAATTTCTGTCCCCCTTATGCCCAACCGACACTTCAGTATCCGAACCCAAAATAATTGAATAACCAAGAGGTGATCAAAAACCTAAGGGGAAGAAAAATTAATGATTAATTAAACAACATGCAGTTATACTGACAATGCTTCGACGCACCCTGATACCTAAACTTCCCTCCCTAGCCAGAAATTTAACAATTACCGCCGCACGCACCTGCTCATTATAAAAACCAAACATCTCAACTTCTCAAATGTCAATAGACATTAAAGAAATGCTTTTCAAATTCAAAATTCTTTAATGCACAGTTATATCAACAAATACTATAATTATGGTTATTAAACATATGTAGCACTATTGCCCCACCATCTGGTGTCAGAAACCCCTCCCCCGAGAATCACCAAATTTATCAATTGTGGTAGATGCTTCTTGCTCTACATCACTATGCACTTAGTCCTCTTGACGGTTGCGCCTGTACAGAAGATTTTGAAAAATTGGTCACTTTTGCCCGCCCCTTAAAGCCCCGGGGTGCAAGAGACCTGAAAATGTACAACTAATGACACCCCTTGTTCCCAAATGATGCTTCATACCAATTGAAAAAAAATTGGAATGGCCAGTAATCAAAGCGGTTAAAAAGTTCAATGATGTTAACACGTCATTCATCAAAGGACCATTTGCCCAACCTAATACCCAAACCTCTACCCCAGGATCATGAAAATTTACACATTTTTGATAAAAAGTCCCTGCCTCATTCAAGTATTATATTTTAGTTTCACATAATATCAAAGAATCAAAGATAAGATGCTTTTAAAATGGTATATATAAATTACTAAATACCAAGTTTTGCCCCGCCCTGGACGTCAAACCCAGATCCTGGACACCAAATTAACAATTTGGGTTAAGCCTTCCCTCTCTACATCACTAGCATTTAGTTTCTCTCAGACTGGTGGTTGTAGAGAAAGAAGATTTTAAAGTCATCACTTTTTCCCCACCCCAAATGCCCCGGATGCAAGAGACTGAAATTTACATTTATGTGCCCTTGTCCTAAAGATCGCTTCATTATCAAATTTGAAAAGTATATCAGACAGGTATTATCAAAAAGAAGTTAGAATGTTCAGTTGTTACGGACGAGACCATGCAAAGGTCACCTGAGTTTACTCCGTGACTAATAATATACAGTAGTATCGCAAACACTTGCATGTGTCTGTAAAGTTTCTTGTATACTGAATGCCTTTCCCACAAGACATCCAAATTATAAGCTTTTACCAGTTCCTGTATCCTCATGTGTTCCGAGTGTCACTGAGCTCAATTGAAATGCACTCCCACAGACATCACATTTGTAAGGTTTAATCCACCAGTTTGTATCCTCATGTGTGTTGAGGTTTCCTGTCTGACTGAATGCCTCCCACAACATCACATTTATAAGTTTTATCACCAGTTGTATTCCTCATGTGTCTCTAAAGGTCCTTCTTGAACTGAATGCTTCCACAACACCACATTTATAAAGGTTATCACCCATTTATCCTATGTTTTCTGGAGTTTTCCTGTGTGACTGAATTCTTCCCACAGCATCACATTTATGAGGTTTAATCACCAGTGTGTATCCCAGGGTGTCCTATTATCATCCTTCACACTGAAGCTATCCACAGACAATCACATTTATAAATTTACTCCCAGTGTGCTATCCCATTGTCTCTGGAAGTTTCATGTATGTGACTGACAATTGCCTTCCACAGACATCACATTTCATAAAGGTTTATACCAGTGTATGCTCCTCCTGTGTTTCTGAAGGTTTCCTGTGTGACGAATGCCTTCCCACAACATCAATTAAGAATTTCACCAGTGTATTTTCCTCATGTTGTCTCGTAAATATCTGTCTGCTTCGAATACACGTCCACCAACCATCACATTTATATAAGCGTTTATCACTGGGTCGAATGTGTATCCTATATGGTCTGGAGGCTTCTGTCGATTGAAATTGCCTTCCCACAGACATCACATTTTAAGGTTATCCCAAGATGATGATCCTTCACGTTGTTCTGTAAGTTTCTTTTTCACTGAATGCTTCCCAACAGACCACCACACTTCTATAAGGTTTAATTCACCAGTATGTCTCCTCATATGAATTTGTAAGTGACCTTCTGGACTAAATGCCTTCCCACAGACATCACAATTATAAGGTTTATCCCAGTTGGGTATCTCATGTGTTCTGAAATTTCCTGCCGACTGATGACCTTCCCACAACCACCAACATTTTATAAGGTTCTATCACCATATGTATCCGCAAGTGACGCTGCTTAGTCCCTTCTGACCTAATTGCCTTTCCACCACAAAACATCATCAATTTATAAGGCTTATCACCAAGTATGTGTCCCGTGGGTCTGATAAATGTTCCTTTTTCACTGAATCCTTTCCACCAAACAATTCAACATTTTATAGTTTATTCACCTGTATTGTATCATCATGTGTTCTTAAGTTCGCTATCTACAGAATACTTCTCACAGACTCACATTTATAAGATTTATCACCCTATACTGTCCTTCATGTTTTTGTAATGCTTCTTTTTCACCGAATGCCTTCCCAAATTCACCATATAAGTTTGATCACCAGTGGTATCCTCATGTGTCTCTGATTAAGTTTCCTGTCTCATGAATGCCTCTCCCACAGACCAATCACATTTGTAAGCTTTCACCAGTGTGTAATCCTCATTGTTTCTGTAGATTTCCTGTGTGACGAATGCTTCCACAGACATCACATTGATAAGGTTTACTCACCAGTGTGTTCCTCATTGTCTCTTAAATATCCGTCTTTTTAAAGCCTTCCACAACATCACATTTATAAAGTTTATCACTGGGGTCAGTGTGTTCTCATGTGTGTCTGAGGTTTCCTGTCTGATTGAATGCCTTCCCACAAACATCACATTAAAGTTATCACCAGTGTGTACTATGTGTGTCCTGTAATGTTCCTGGCACACTGAATGCCTCCACAGACCATCACATTCTATAGTTTATCACCGTATTGTATCCCATGTGTTTCTGTAATGTTGTTCCTTCTCACTGAATGCCTTCCCACAGGACATCACATTTATAAGGCTTTACACCAGTGTGTATACCTCCATGTGTTCTGAAAGCTTTCTGTCCGACCTAATGGCCTTCCCACAAGACACCCATTTAATTTAGTTATCAACCAGTATGTTATCCTCGTGGTCTCTGTAAGTTCCTTTTTCACTAACCTTTCCACAAACATCACACTTAATATACACCAGTGTGTACCTCAGTGTGTTCTTGAATGTTCCTTTTCAATCTAGAATCTTTCCCACAAACTCACATTAAACGTGATATCACCATTATTAGTGTCCTCATGCTATCTGCTAATTTTCTGCCGACTGATCCTTTCTCACAGACATCACATTATTATAAGGTTTTCGAACCCAGTATGTATCCTCGTGTGTCTCTGCTAATGTATCCTTTTTCACTGAATGCCTATCCACCAAACATCACATTGTTATAACTGTTTATCACCATATGCTTCATCATATGTGTCCCTGCAAGTCTTGCTACTCTGAACTGAAATCGCCTTCCCACATCCATTCGAAGTTATCACCAGTGGTATCCTCTGTGTCTCTATAATGTTCCACCGATTAATGCTTCCCACAAACATTACATTATTAAAGGGACATCACATTAATGAGCGTTTTATCACCATGTATGCATCCTCAATGGTATATGCAAGTTTCCTCTTGCTGTTAAAGTCTTCCACAAATTCACAATTATTAGAGTTTATCACTAGCATGTATTCTCATGATTGCATCTGTAAGTCTCACTGTCTGCTGAATGCTCCACACAACATCACCATATCACGAATGTTATCACTAGTGTCATCTCATGTTTGTCTGGTATTCCACTATGATTGAAATGCCTTCCAACAGACAGCCGTTCAGACATTTATCCATTCATAGTCCCCATAAATGTCTCCATAATATTCCTGTTAACTGAAAATGTCATCATCAATTAACGTATCAGTGTTAAATTTATGTCGATTTATTTTCCCCATCTTCCCTTGATCATTACAAGTCCACTTTATACATCCATTGTACGTCGGAAATTTGACCTCTGTAGCTAGACTTATTACATACTGTACAATTGTACCTTTGTATAAAGTTTTGTAGACGAATATTCAGCCTTAATGCTTGTCTTTTCCTTCACCCCCCCCCCTCATCAAATACATTTATCCAGAGATTAAGTCATTCTTCATTGGATTTTGTTCCATTGAAAGGGAATTTACCTGTAACTTGAATTCTTCTTTAATAGATTAACTCCACGTGTTGTTGGTGAAGATATGTCTGTATTCTCTGGAACTTGATGACCATAAATACCTTCTATTTTCATGCTTTCTGTAGATTGCTGAGTATTCGCACAGATTAAGTAGTACACAATGATATCAACAGTGTAGCAAGCACCACAAACAACCAGCTACATCCACACACCCTCTTTAAGTGAAATTCAACAATACTCAAAATTCACAGTGTGGTTCATGTGAAAATTAATTTGTCCACAGCGTGTTGTGGCTATTTTAAAAATGGCATTCAGTACGTTCATGTGGTGGATTTTTGAACGGCCACATTCCACTGTGGGCGCCACTTTGGAATCAGTGAGCATTTGAGACAATATACCTGTGTGTTAAACATTCTATTACCAACGTGTCTCAAGTGGTACATTTAAACGTCACTCTAATAAATGCCCACAGTGGCCAATTAAGTTCCACGCTAGCTTGTATGTATATTTCCACAGTGTGTAATATATATTGTAATAAAACTTGGTTATGCTCACATCTAATGCAAAACTATACTTAACCAACTTGCCTGCCCAATGGGGAAAGTGAGGCACTCATAAAAATTCACCAGCTCACTCTACCACGTATCAGAAATTTTTCAAGGAATACTTTCGATCAAATGGTTTGGCAAGAAATTTTCAATGATTTTCCTCTATATTCACATGTAATATTTGATCTTTTATTTACTTACCCCTACCCTAGCTGAGGCCATCATGTGAACACATAAATTTTGCTTTTTTGTCTTTTTTGACCAGTGGTTCTGAGAAGAATTTTTAAATTTAAATGACAACACCCTATATTATGATTTTATAAATTATCTCCCTTTAAAAGGTCTTGGCCCTCATATTGAAAACAAGTGATATCCCCTTGTTACCCAAGGAATGCTTGTATTCAATTCATCTGAAACCTTAGCCTAATATCTGAATTATAGATTCCCTTATTTCAACATGTAAAAACTTGACCGTCCTATTAACGGATCACCCTACCCCAGAGGTCAACTGACTCTGAACACCATATCAGGAAGCTTTTCAGTCAAATACCACTGGCATATTCGGTGTATCACTGCGTTCAATACAATGTACTTCCGTATTATGATATTCCCTTTATAAAGTTGTTCGGACATAAAACAAGTATTTCTTGAAGCAAAAGTACTTTGACTAAGTTAGTTACAAAGCCTTAGCGAATGCTTTATCTGCTTTATAAAGCAGGGTTTATTTTTCCTGTAAAACGAGAAGAGGGAAACAAAGGTTATGCTACCAATCTTATATTGCAATACAATCTTATGTCTCAGCAACTCCAGATTTATCTTTTTAATCCATCATACAGGACCAAATTTAATTTTTTTTTAACGGCACTTTGAGTATTTCATCCCTGTATACGGTGTGATTAAGCTCCACAGAACCAGTAATATTGTCGGTAATAAAAATATACACTCATCACTTACTACCATTGAAATTCTCCAAAATACTCCATAGTCCCTCAACCGTTTGCGATAACACACATACACAGTCATTTTAATGAGTAATGAGAATTGATTGATTGAGAATATTTCACTTCACAATTGAGTGAAGATTTTTCAATGTCTGTTTGCTGGTATAACAAATACTTAGCGCAACACAATTCAATATCATTAATTAGAATCGACACATTCACGTCCCTGAAAGTTTACATTTACCACAATGCATGTGACGCACCGCAGAAAGAAACAGTACGCACGCTGAAAATGATATGAAAAAAATGAATTGAACGCTAGTGACGCCATGCTGAACGCACGCATTACGCAACGATGACCGCATGGAAAAATCGGTTAAAAGTAGAACGTTTCAGGACTGTAATCATGCCCCTTAAAATCTTACAGTACATGCTAAATGAAATTCAAATACATGACTTTTTGACACAGTGAATTTAACGGAAAAACTCCATATTATGATTTTCAAGTATAAAAAGACATATGGACTAATGCAATCTGTTTTAAATTCATCGTAATTATTCAATGTCTTGTCTTGAAAATATAAATTAAAGGAGTAACAAGGGCTCACAGGCCAACAGCTCACCTGAGTAGTCATAGCCCACAACAGTCGCATTTTTTCATCACATTTAATATCTTTCAATAATAGCATATATCATATTATGATCCATGATTCCCTTCATATACACAAGAAATTATCATTTCAATCTCATCACGAATTGTTCAAGAATTTTTAGAAACCATAGTGCTACTTAAAGTCCAGGAGCTTGACCTTGACCTTTATCTAAAAATTCAATAAAGAACATCTTACCGTCATAGTAGTTACTTATATTGACTATAGTGACTCTTAGTAAGAAAGATAATGCTCTGGAACCCGGAAATCATATTCTACTTGAGTCCAGCTGTATTGAACCTTTGCCCCTTGGACCCAAATTTCAATAGGAAAACCTTTGCTCCACATGGGAAACATACTGCACGATATTATGCGACTCCTAGTGAAAGCAACTCTAAAAAAGTATGGACCCATTCTTCACAGACAGATGGTACAGACAATCTGAATTCCGAACACCCACACCCCCCCCCCCCCCCCCCCCTCCCCCCAACTGGTTGCAGGGGTTAAATTATGATAAAAGAGCTTCCATTCTCATTACAAAATATACATTTACTTTTACATAAATCAATAGCATTGAAACACAGAAGCTTATCATATCTTTTTTAACCAATATTTACCAAGTCTGCACTCCCCCCAGTCAGACCCTACCCCCGGAGATCCCAAAATTTACAATTTCTGAAAGCCTTCCTGCTAGATGACTTACATAGAATTATGTTTCTCTCAAACAAATGTCGGTTGTAAGAAGAAATTTGTGAAAATTGTCACCTTTTGACCCAACCCAAGCCAGGAGTCAGGACTATAAAATTTCAATTTATGTGCCTTGTCCAAAATGCTGACATCCAAATTGAAAAGAATTGTACCAGGTATTATCAAAGAAGAAGTTAAAAAATGTTCCATTGTTAACCACATTTCTCAAGACCATTTTTGACCCCCCTAGATACATGAAATTTACAAATTTGATAAAAAGGCACCTATTCATTCAAAAATATCATTTGTTTCACATTTAAATCAATAGATTAAAAGAAGATGCTTTTCAAATTTTGATTTGTAAACAACCAAATCTGAAAAGAAATCGACTGGTAGTTATCAACAAGAAGTTAAAATGTTCATCGTTAACGCACGACACACACCGCACGACGGATGACGAAGACAAATATGCAATAGTCACCTGAGTTTTACTCAGGTGACCTTAAAAAGTGGAGTAACCGGATAGGGTCGATCTTTTTAATTAATTGGCAAAATTGAACTTTTCACACAGAAACTTTTTTAAAAATCTGTTTCTATTTGGAAACTACAGCAACCCAAATCTAATAAAACATGATTTCTAGTTCCAAGTTCTACTCGGCTCCGACTTGTATCATAAAATTTAAACTGAAATACACCTTAAGGTATACAAAGTCGAAGTTTATGGAATGAAATATACAACTGTAAATCATTGCAGATTGTGAACATTTTGATTATTAAACACATCCCCCCGAGCTACAGAGCTTACTAGTTGCAGTTCAAACAGACAGAGTGTTGAAATCGCAGTTGGATAATTACCATCAATGAGGCTAGTTTTGGAACGGAGCATACGTAAATATGATACAGTCCCTGAAACGTATCTCTTTACCACACGCACGTTGACCGCACGCAAACGCCGATGACCGTACGGTTACCGGCTGACCGCCTAACGCGACGGATCCGCAATTGAAACGGTGACGACCCTGCCGCATCGTAGCCGACGCCTGAACGCAAATATGAATAATCCATTCGAAAAGCAGGTTTTCGGAATTTTTTCTACTATGGTTAGACTATATTCATATCATATAAAAAAATTAAATAATGAATCCAATACATAAAATATATAGGAGACAACAAAGAGCATGCGCCGACATCGCGACCTGAGCACAGCTGCTTCACTAAGAAGAATCAGTAGGTTTCGATTAGCAACTGACCACTCTGTGACTAATCTAACCTATGTCGGGTGGAACGGCTATATCTGAACCAACTTCAATTACTCATATTCAGAAACTTCAGGTACACATTCCACTCTACTAGGTTTCAATGAAAAAATTTTTAAGAATTCTCATAGCATGTATCTGACTGTACAAACTATTGATCCCCATTCGGAGCCCATCGTACCCCGAGTCATATTTGTAACAAACTTGATCTCCTCTATATCGAACTTCCATATAATTTCAGCTTTACCTCGCCAGTGGTCTTTAAGAAAATTTTAAAGTTCTTTCTACTATAAATCATATGTCAAAATTTGATTCCCCTAATTGGGCCACCATAGTACCCCCGGGAGTCATGATTTGACACAACTTAACTCTCCTCATATTTCAGGAAGCTTCCATATCAAAGTTTCAGCTTCTGCCCAAAGTAGTTACTTCAGAAAGATTTTTAAAGATTTTCCCTATAATACATCATAGTAACCTATGATCCCCTAATGGGTCACCCATATACCCCCGGGTCATATTTGAACAACACTTGAATCTCCTCTTATCAGAGCTCTCCATAATAAATTTCAGCTTTCCTGGCCCAGTGTTCTTGAGACAAAAATTTTTAAAGCATTTTCCACATATAATAATCATATTAAAACTTTGCTCCCCTACTTGGGCCCATCTTTACCCGAGGTCATAGATTTGACCAACTATAATCTCACTCTATATCAGAGATTCCATATAAATTTCAGCTTTCCTGTCCCCAGTAGGTCTTCGAAAGAAAATCTTTATAAATTTTCCATATATAATCACAATAGCCAAAACTTATGATCCTACTTTGCCAGGTACCCCGGGGGCATTATTTCACAATTTGATCTCCACTCTATCAGGAAGCTTCCTATATAAATCTTCAGCTTTCGGCCCAGTGGGTCTTGAGAAGAAAGATTTTTAAATACACCACCTATTTTTGCATTTCCAGTGATTATCCCCCTTTGAGGAGGGCCTTGTCCTATCATTTGAACAAACTTGAAAGCCCCTTTACCCAAGATGAGTTGACCAAGTTTGTTGAATTTGTCAGCAGATCTTGAGAAAAGTCGAATAAATGTCAAAAGTTAACGACAGACGGACGGACGGACAGACAGACGGACGCGGACAAAAGGCGATCCAGAAAGCTCACTTGACTTCGCTCGGTGAGCTAAAAACCCATATACATTCAATCAATGATTATAAATGATAAAACAAACACATTGTAAATAATTGTATGAAAATATGCAGTCTTAGCAACTGTAAATTATTTCTGAAAGTTGCTAAATGTATATAACAACCTACAAGTATTTCTCATGGATGATTATTTTTTTTTCTAAATGACCGTATGTCGCAAAAAAGAAAAAAAAAACCTATATTTTTTATTAGCACTGTACGACATCCAGGATTTACGGCGTACATGCATGCTTCAATAATTCTTAGGCACGAGGATACAATACTGCAATTACAAACACCCCCATAAAAATTTATCATTAAACAAACCCGACAGTGTACCCACTTGTCACACAGTTATTTTTATAGCCAAATTTGTAACGGAATCCAGGTTACGAGCTGTACATGATGCTTCAGGAGTTTACGAGCAATCTCTCTTCCTTTTTTTTTT
>CAJDSM010012103.1:0-15174 GCA_903981925.1 Ostrea lurida | reverse complement strand
CCCCCCCCCCCTTCAAAAACAGTCCTACTGCTATGTCGCTTTACAGGCATAAATTTAGTTACTAAATCGGGATTCCTTAATTAACAAAATTAATGAAGTTTTCAAAACACTTGATAAGAATTCTTTAGGTACAGTAGCTGTCCGTTAGACATGCTATTGTAGAAGCAAATCTTTGACCACTTCGGTTTCAAATATCTGCATTATTGCATCGTGACAACTGTCTTGTGACATAATTGGCTCTCGTTGATAGCGAATCTAATATCAGCCATACGTCAAGAAATCAATATATAAGCGCAGTGGTCATTCATAAATTGTGGGATTCTACAAGCGATATTGATAAATGGTACAAGGATAAAGCACCCATTTGTTTTGAGTGAAATTACTTTACACAATATGGAAGAAAATGGTGTTAACATGACAGAGTTAGAGAAAGCAAATTTGTCTACAAAGCTGTTTCTCAATGAGATAACGAGTGCCACCATACACGAGCATTGGAAACGCTACCCCCCACTACCCTACGTGTTACACCTTGTGGTAGCCGTCGTTGTGTCCTTGTGTGCTTTTGCAGCCGCCGTGGCCAACCTGTGGGTACTGGGACTATTTATCAGGTAAGGAACTTTATGGAAAAACTGAGACAACAGGATGGGTTTATTGAACAAATTAGTTTATACTTTACTTGATTTAAAAAGAAGAAAATGTTTTCCATATCAATATCATTTTGTTTTAAACTTATTCTTTAAACAAAAGATTGATCTATAGCTAACGTAAAAAAAGAATTAAGTACAGCTGTTTTCTTTTTATAAATCCTTTTAATGGTAACTGATCTAAATTTCTTTAAAAATTAAACAAACCAAGATTTTGTTTCAAATACTTTCGTATATGCAGGGTTATCTTTTCTTTTACATTTCTTTGAAATTGACACTACACCCATCCTTATATATGTTTGTCTAGTTCGATCCGGTTATTAGCACCACCTGGAGTACTGGCTGTTTGATGTGAAGAATGGGCTAACGATATATTGCAGTACTGCATTTTAGCTATAATTTTAAGAAATACATATTAAATATAAACATACAAAATGTTTTTCTTTGTTGTTTTATATGGTGATGAATAAAGCAACCATTAAAAAAATACATAACGCAGGTTATTGTCTTTTTCTACAATGCTTGCCACCTTCATCAACAAAGAAAGCATATTATTGTTTAAGTAATCTATGAAATTCAAACTACGATGCATCAATATTTTAAAAGCATAACAAGTCAACTAAATACAAGTCAATCGCAGCTTTAAGTTACATTTTTAATTTCATTTTTGTTATACTATCTTTGTGTCTTTATGTGAAAAAGCGATATTGGATGATATTGAACATCGTGAGAACCGGGCGATAATGGCGATATTTGTTCACGTAAGGTTTATTTGACGGGAACAAACACTAAATACTGAAACCCCTGTCACAAATCCTTTAACCTCGCATAGGGGCTTGTTTAGAAAAGCGCTGTGTTCGATCGCGTCGATTCAAATTTGAAAGAAATTTCTGAAAAGGGTTCTTCCAAATAGTAACGAGGTCCAAAGTGAGTGGCTAAGCAAGCGCCGGCTATCTTAGCTCCGGCAAAACAGCAACAGGTGTGTGTACGAAGCACTGACACCATACAAGTCAGCGTGAAAATCAGTCAGTGTGCTTGTAGTTTTACATTATTGTGATCATTTTAACACTTAATTAGACATTATCTATATATAGCTTATTATGATGAATACAGTGGAACAACATGTATTAATTCATAAACATTTGTTATGACAACTCGCGCTTGAGGCAATTTGCGCTTGGTGATAAACAATTGCGACTAGTCTCAAAGTGCCAAACCAACACGTAGAACTCTACAGAGTGCCTGTCTGTATGTCTGTCTGTATGTATGTGAACTCTATGTGTGAATGTTGAGCTCATGCAGAGTGTATGGGTGGATATATACATGTATAGCTTATGAAGTGTATCTTTACGTACACGTATATTAAACTAGTTTCATTCTTCACGTCAGAAGTATAATAAATTGTTTTGTAACATACATATAAATGTGTCAAAAAGTGCCAATATCTTGTTGCGGGATTTGTTCCGTATGACGTTAAAGTACAGCATTAGTAAATTAATATGCAGGAAGATTGTATTACATGTAAAACACTAACAAGAAGAGAAGTTAATATAGGTACATCGCAAGACCGGATTATTTATGATTTAATAACAGTATATATCATTGAATAAAAAGTTTTCGTTGGTTTCACGAACATGAACGTGGTATTTTTTAAGTTTTAAGGGTTGTTTGTGAACGTTAAGGTCAGGTTTGCGAACAAATCCAAGTTTGTGAAATGGCGACAAACTTTATACACTAAGTCAACGGGGTGTGTTCATCAAATATACATAGGTATGAGTCAAGCATTCCCCCATTTCTTATGTAGTATGGTTTTGTCTTGTATGTCGAGTTGAATTGTTCATTGGACACGTACATGTATATTGATAACAAACAGTCTGACGCTCACACTGTTTCTTTCTTTTGTAAGATAACTATACAAGTTACGGCTTTATCAAATCAAAATCCACACGACCATGTGCATGCTTGTCAGTAATATCAGCTATGCCAATACATGCACGTCATGTCTTAATATAAACTTGCCGTACGATTAATGAAAAACAAATAAGTTATCAATATCATATTTCCAATCATCCAATCAAAATAAAGCGCATATGAATGCGCGTCAATATAAGTGATTTTGCCGTTGCACCTGTTTTATTTTCGAATAATTTCTCCAATTTTTCTGCTTTTGATGTCTTAACAAATTGCAATGATACATGCATGTATCACCTCATGAATGCATTGCAGATGTAAACATTGCGTGTTTGTACGTGTATGTAAAGGCAAAGATAACGGACAGTGATCAATGCCGTAAATCCCAAACAGAATACAAAAACAAGAGTTGGGCAAACACGGACCCCTGGACACACCAGAGGTGGGATTAGGTGCCTAGGAGGAGTAAAGCATCCCCTGTATTTGAATAAATACAGTACTTTTATTTCAACGGTTTGGAATTCGGACAGAAACGAAAGTAAAATGTAAATACATCACTATTACAAAAAAACTTGTATTTTGCATGTTCATGTGGGAATGAACTGCAACGATTTAATATGGCATATTTCATGAGGTGTGCAAGCGCTTCCTGGAAAAGTATGCCGGGATAAATTCCAGTTTATATCCTCAGGTATTTTCAAAAAATGAAATTATTTCTGAAATGAATACGGAATACTGGGACTGTTATTTCATATCCGATTCCGTTTCTGCATTCAATAAAGAAGTCGGATATATAATACATGCAAGTTCAATCAGTGAGCGTCGATTCAGGAAGTGGATAGGGGGAGCAAATTGAGATAAATGTTGCATTCATGTTCACCTTAAACTTGGAAAGAAGTTCTGCCATAATCCAAAATCGTAGAAATGAGTTTTTGGGTAGGTTTTCTTTTGTGAAACAAAATGCTACAAATAAAATTTGTAGCATTGCTATTTATGTTACAAAACAAAATTGATATGCTCTATTTTTCAGAATACTCAATACGACGAGTGGTAATAAAGGGAAAAGTACGTCACTTAGGAAACGAAGTGGGTGGGGGGCTTGATCCGTGCCTAGAGATTGATGCTCAAAATGTGATTATTCTACGCNCCTAGAGATTGATGCTCAAAATGTGATTATTTACGATCTGTTATTCTACGTACTGACTCACGAAAATCTAATACATGTATCTGCATACGGTAAAGGAAATACAATATACAGTGCATTATTTTGGGGTCGCCTTCGGCTAGAAAACATCAGAAATTCACACTTTTTGTATTAGATATTCACTTGGTATATTTTAAAAAAATATCATCAAATCGGAAAAACAGAGATTTTCTGCATGAGCAATGAAAGTTTACGTCTTTAGTCAACAACTGACAATACGTCGCTGACACATCCCAATCTCGATTCAAAGGCCATAGCTAGATCTTAGCTTTTCTAGTAGAAGCCTTTGAATAATTCTGCATTACAAGAATACAAAAAATAGGTCAGCTAACAACGGAGCACAACTCGCGCCCATGGGAACTCCAACATAATTTTGGAAGACCCGATTACCAAAGACTACAAAAACACAATTAACATAATAAACAAGAATTCTGTGAGCTACTGCTCACTGAGGATACACCCGCTCTAAGGTACATGTAAATATAGCTGCTACCTAGAGAATTTGTTCATCATTTGCTAAGGTTGATATAGCAGTAGGTTGACATTTGAAAGGTCTGAATTTAGTAAGTGCAATATGAGACTACTAAATGAGTGATATACCAAATACCAAGTGGCTGTGATACACAGTTTTAGAGAACAGTGTGATGAAAATATTTGATTCGGCAAATGGGAAAATTGATGAAGTCGGTTAACAGGAAGTTGAAGAGTGAAAGGTCTGAATTCGGTAAGCGGGGTAGGGGACTCCTAGATGACGTAATATAAAAAATATTAAGTGGANTCGGTAAGCGGGGTATGGGACTCCTAGATGACGTAATACAAAAAATATCAAGTGGATGTGATACACAGTTTCAGAGAAAAATGCGACGAAAATATTGATTCCACGATACGAATAAAAAATATTGACAAAGGGGCAAAAGGAAGTTTGGCATGTGAAGGTCTGAATTCGGTAAGCGCGGTATGGGCTCTAGATGAAGTCAACACCAAATATCAATGGCTGTGATATGCAGTTCTGAGAAATCCGACGAAAAATATTTATTTCACATTTTAAAAGACTCAAAATTAAAAAGTCGTTGACAGGAAGTTGACATGCAAAAGGTTGAATTCGGTAAGCGCGGTATGGACCCTAGATGAATCATACCCAAATTTCATGCAGTTTCAGAAAAGTGCGACGAAAATATTATTCACAATTTTAAGAAGTCGTTGAACAGGAAGTTGACATGCGAAAGGTCTGAATTGGTAAGTGCGGTATGGCCCCATAGTGAAGTCATACACCAAATATCAAGTGGTTGTGATTGCAGTTTAGAGGAAAAGTGCGACGAAATATTTTGTTCTCGGACGGGAAAGAAGGTAAAACAGTATACTCCCCCCCCCTCCTTCGGAGCGGGGATATAATAACAAAATAACAATAAAATACACTTATGAAATGTAATTCTTTAAAACACTTTTTTTTTAAAAACCATCCTAACTTTTCAAACAAGGGTTTTCATGGCTCATCGGCTTCTGCGTCAAAATAATTCTAGCACCTTGTTCTTGGAGTTTAAGGATTGTCTCAATGTTTGCCTGAGAAGTATTACCCCAAACCGTAAGGCAATAGTCAGTTGAGGGTAAAACTGCCTAAAAGGATATTATAGACGATTTTCCTCGAACTTTATTGAAAAAATTGTTAATTTTACGCATTGTAGATAACTTATATGTTATTGATTTTCAAACATACTCTATATGATAGTCATTATGATACTGACGAGATTGTTCTTTCTGAACACCAACGAGTTGAACATTTTCTAATTTTTCGCCACAGATTTTTGCATCAAACTCTGGGTTTTCCAGGTAGGCCTCTTTTGTTGTGTTTATATATGAGAGTACACGTTGATATATATTTGTTCAGAATCAATTTGTTCTGTAAACACCAGTTTTCAATTTCGCACAAATCGGAATTATAATAGAGTTGTTTCAATATTACGTATAGTGTTGTCTAATGCATGTGGAGTTACATCATCTGCAAACATATCATATATTAGAACAATTACCACACAAAACAATATCATTTATATACAATAAAGATATGATGTGGCCTTAAGGTACCCCAGATGTGATGGGTAAGATTACANATCATTTATATACAATAAAGATATGATGTGGTCCTAAAACCTATCCTTAAGGTACCCCAGCTGTGATGGGTAAGATTACTCTTTTGGACCTGTCATTTAAATAAGACTGAAATCATTCCATCGTGTGTGAAAGTCAACGTTATAGTATCTTAATTTCTTTAGTAGTCATGACTGTTTAAATCAACTTTTAAATACTAAAATATTTTTTTTAAAAAGTATACCAATGAGATTCCCTTGGTCCATTGAATGCAGCGAGCTATCAGTAAGCTTGGTTTGTGTTGTTTGGCAAAAATGGGTATCCAGGTTGTGAGCTTATTATAAAATGAAAGGCTCCGGTTTTCGATTAGTTATGTGTGTTTTTAAAAAAAAAAAATGATTTTGGATAAAGTTGGTAAGATTGTTATTGGTCGACAGTCACTCGGATCACTATTATCGCCTTATTTATATGTAGTAGTGGCTTTAGCTTGTTTCAGATGTGAACGAAAGATGCCATTAATGATGCTAGAATTAATAAGATGGGCTATGGGTTTAGAAATTACATTCGCAGAAGTATTAAGGAACCGAAACCAATGAAATCTACACCTATTGATTTATTAATGTTAAGTGAGCTAAGACTTGGAAAGACTTCGTCCTGGCTAATAGGATGTAAACTAAACACATTTTGCTCATCAAAGGAGTAGGCTCACGAAGGGTGGAAATGATCCTGGCGCCAAAAAAAATGGATAACAGAATTAATAAAGCCCGTAAATTTCAACAAAAATTTTATTTCTGCAATAAAATAATGCCCCATTGTAATGAATAGATCCCATGATAGACCCTGAGCGAGTGGTTCGAAGTAAAGAGCCGATATATTTTTTGGAAGTGTATTTTGCTTATATTAGGCAGATATTTATCGATTTATCTCCGTAATTCGCTCTTGATTAAATACACGTGCCCATAGATCTAAGAACTTTTCATTTAAATCTGTCTTCCAAAACATTGCGATTGAGTCATCTATATTTCCATCAAAATACCAAATAATATTGCTTAAAAATTAACGAAATGAATTTTTGCTAAATTATTAGAAACGAACCACACATCCTCATAGAGCCAAGCGCTTTCGTAGGCCTACGCAATCTTATAAAACATTAGCATTACGTCCTGGGGCATCATATTTTTAAACATCACAAAAAATACTCAAAAAATTGGTTTCCCTAAGTCATAGCTAGCCTATCTCTATCAAACAAATTTACGCGGATATTTCATCCTAAGGTATCACCAAAAAAGAATTGGTGATTTAAGCAAAAGCTGATTCCTATTTCTCGCGATGTCGTAAATAAAAAATAAAGGAGGAGAGGGGGAGTTTGAGGATAGACCGTTGTTGTGATGTCACAGCTGCTTAGTCTGGGAGATTTATATCTTCCGAGTTTGATATCGCACGCGAAGAGACGTTAGTTATTGGGTATTGAAGGACTGTTTTTAAAAGCTGGATGACAAACATAACTAACAAATAAGTTGTGTGACAAGGAGAGGTGGTATGACGAATTCTCTGTTTTAAAGTTAATCAATTTCGTGTCATAATTCATTTACAGGTCTGCTTTTAATGGACTCTCTAGCCTCGAAATTATAGCAAAGATTTCTACCACTATTTAGTCGAGGTATAGTTGAGCTGTGTGGGCTTCTCCTACCACTTATTATTTAGACTCATCTTGTTCCTATAAGAATGTTGGACATAACGGAATAACGCCGTTTATACTTTGTATCTTGCTTCGGAACATAGGGTGCGCTTCACGGCAAGGGTCATGTGTGTTCCGGTCTAACTAAGTGACGACGAGGAATGCCAGTTAATCTTCCACACTATGATTAATTTTAATGAATCGACATGCATATTTCGCTGATATTGGTGCTACCGTGTGAGCACGAGGGAAGTAATGTCCACATGTGAACCTTCAAACTCGATTTTGATATGTCTGTGAATATATATATTTCATTGTGTTATTAACAGTTTGATTGAACCACATTGATTTTGTTAAGCTATTTAGCAGCCGGTAATTTTGTTCTTACAACTTAAAATATGTTGAATAAAGCCAATCTCACAATTTAATAATAAATGATATCAAAAAAGAGAGAGAGTGTGATTAGTGCTAATCTGATCATAGGTCTCCCCATATACATACAAGAAATAAGTCTTGACAATCTCTTGGATGGTACACCCAAAGTAATTGGTGATTAACCAGGTTAAAGCCAGGCCGAATTATCGCCTGATATCATCCCTTTATATACTCTTAACGCGTCAACCTGAACCGAAGGTCTCAAGTGGTCCTTTTCTGATTGTTCCTGTTTGTTCGTCGTCTGTCAAACCTTTTCCACATTTTCGACTTCTTTTCAAGAACGCACTGAGGCTTAAATTCAACCAAACTTGGTACAAATTCTTCCGTGATTGGTGAGGCGGGATTTCAAGTAATTGACCTCTCAGCAAAAACGAGGATTTCGTGAGTCAACACACTATCCAAGGACAGAGGAGACTCAATGTTACATCAACGAAAAACATGACAAATTAAGAATCACTAATCTGGTGACGGTAGGGTTGGTGTGTTGCATTTTACAGGATCATATCTCACTTTCATAGACCCACGATGAAGGTCTGAGCCAAGAAGTTGAAATTCATAGATTTGAGAAAGCCCTCATCTAATTATTATTGTCAGGAGAGATATTTGATAAAATGTGTTAGTGTCAAATCTGATGAGCCCCCGGGACTTACTCCTGGTATAATCCGATTGTGAGGGCCACATTAGAAGGTGTGGAAACAAAGTCTATTACATGACTAATATGACTTTATAGAGGGAGGGGAGAATACATATTAGTACAAATAGTCTTCAGCTCCCACGAAACACTGGGCTCTCCAGTTAGATAAAAGCTTGATGACTTTTATGAAAAAACGTTTTCCTGATCTTATGTGGAGAGTCAAATATATGTTACAAAATTCTCCTGAATGTTCTCCAGGTAGACGGTACCGAATGGAAATAAAAAAGACACCAAATAAAGGGAGATCAAAAGTTGAAGTATACATATCTTTTTCATTCTGCGCAAATTCCTTTTTAATATATCCATACCTCTTCTCAGTAGAATACTTGACCCTTCAAGACCACAAAGGCTTTTTTAAACAACATTAATATGCAAAAGCTTACTCCTGGTAATATAAGTTGCTGAGATTTCAAAGGTTTGTTCGTATATTTCAAATTGAGCCCCAGTGCTGAGGATATAGAGTACAAATCGCAGGCCCCAATAGTGCAATTCAACAAGATTGTAGCAAAAAATGTATCAGTTATAGATAAATATGAATGCCTTTTTAGAGAAAATCCTCTTACTCACCGAGAACCTCAGAGGCCGAGACAAGCTTTACTTTCGATATAGTGAAAGGTAATAGAATCTCGATTTTATTCATTAGATTCCAAAAATTATGGACCGCCATCTCCTCCCATTAAAGTAGGTTTTGAAAGGTGAAGAGCAACACATTATCGGTAAAAATCCAATCAAAATAAATTTTATTATACATGCATATTAAAAGTTAAATTAGACAAAAATTAGCTGTTACAACACATCTTATCTTATGCAGTTGTAACCGCAGTTAAATGGGTTCAGACAGCCTAATTATCAACACATTACCATGAAGAAATAATAAACAGGAAAAGTGTCTAAAGTAAGTTTATGCAGTCTATGCGACCGTACTGAGTGATAAGCATAATGTCGTCGTCTCGTACTCTCGTCCAACCCGCTACTCGCTGCGCAAATGGGGCTGGCCTCCACTCCTGACATACTGTATCTCGAATTGTAAGTGTGAATCAAACCTCTCACTAACTCGTGTGCTATAATGAGATCTAGCTCTCAAGATGCTTAAGAGTAAGGTCTGATGTCTAGCACATGAGGTGCCACGTCGTATGTTGCGAGTAAGAGCAGAGCGGTCTTAGTGCAGAATCTGGTTAAAGCGGTAAAGCTATCAATAGGCACATATTCTGATCGAAATTTTTCCTTCAGCGTGCCTCTCTCAGCACTTTTAACTTTGCGATAAATATCGATTCAGTGAAAGCCGAATTTTTACAAAATCCAGCCTAAGCCCGAGTAGCTTGCCGCAGTGATTTACTGTTCCCCTAACATCTAAGGATCATATCACATACTGGCGACATAATACGAAGTAGTCCTCTAGTGTGTCTGTACCACGGCCGGATGTTATGCTGGAGACTCAACGCAAGATTAGATATATTCATCATTCATAATATTATGTGATCCGTTAGAGTTGATCATCTCATACCCGTGTTCTAATCAACTCCTAAAGTGTTATACAAACGGAGGAGACTAACATATTTATATTCGTCGTCAACCTTTTTGATCTGAACCCAGACGTGATATTAATCGGGGAAGTTTGTGGCTAGTTGCTGAAGAGGCATACAAATCAAACACATGACAGTTCGATTATCTTACTATCCCTCATAGCAGAAAAAGTCAATTAATAACTGCACCTTGGTGTGTCCAAATATCCGATGTGTAGTCACTCAAAGACACAATTCTTTATTTTAAACAATCAATGGTCAAATGAAAATAGCCAAAAATCTAATCCTTTCATAGTCTCATCATCCAATTAGCATCACGTCCGCAGATCTCTCCCATATCTTCAACAAAATGTTGACCATATCTAAGAGGGATATACCATTACATACAACGTTCCCAATGCTCCGATCAATGCCCCACTTATTCTAGTTAATATGGAATCCAAGTTGTGAAGTCACCTTCAAGTGATTAGGGTTTCTGGGAGTCCTGCGTTACGCTATCTATTTGTCTCAGCCCTAACCCTGTTTGCCCAGTAAAGACCCAAAGCATCATCAATAATTAACGCATCGTCGCAGAGGTATTGCTAAATGGAGTATTCCCGTGTTGTTTGTTCTCATCCTTTCCCCCTCAGGTGGTACGGAAAGCTCAATCGAAATCTCTCTTACGTACCGGATGTTTTGAATTATCCAGATAACAAAATATTCCAAAGAAATGTTTCGTCTACCCATGTAGAATGATCTCATTTTCAATTCGCAAACAGAGATTGTTGAGTACGATATATATTAGTACTATAATGCGGTTCGACAAAGTGTGTCATTCTTTCTTAGGCATTTTGTGTCTAGAGATTTATCTTCATAATGCCATGAGCAAAATAGTGTACAAAGTCTACAACCGTAATTGAATTTCGTAACAATACCTCTTAAGTTTAACGATACTATCTTTGTGTAATCCAACTTGCCCGATGTATCCTTAATTAACTACTATAATTTATTGATATTTAGAAGATAACCAATTATTTACTTTTTCGTAATTTAAAATATCAAAAAATTAATTATGTTTTCTCTCTCTCCAATGTGTTGTTAAAAGCCACATACTGGTATTTGATAATAAACACCACTCCTGTCCCTCCTATTCCATACCCCGATAGTGATGGATTTAATTGCAATGATTCTCGAAGGAATAAAGTCTGAAAGGCTATAATAGAGTGCAAATTCATGGCATGCCATGATTTAAACACAAAACTGACACCCCATCTTACAAGTCACACATCATATCCAGTCACCATAGTATTATGCTAAAGCTCATGCAGCCTCAAGGGCTATGACAAATTTCAGTAGATGTATCTGAGGTCTCAAAGCTATATACATCCTAAGTAATGATCGATAGAAGCGATGTTAAAAATACTATAGAAAAATGTACTACTCAAAACAAAACAAAAATATACTGCTGTAGTAGAATGAACCGAAATCTAGTGATATGTTCCCTATAATTATTACGATATACCGAAGGATGTCATCATTGTCTCACGACGTATGTGTACTATATTTGTGAACCATACAGAGACATCAGCTATGTCGACGAGCCAATACCATTTCTTAAGGGGTGTTAGATTAGACGAGCAGCAAATTCTACAAATACTCTGTGCTTCGCCAATCTTCAAACTGATTTTGCTTTTTCGCTAAAATCTGTATGACCGAGAAGTAGGGATGCTTCAAGCATACTTCATTTGGAATTTACATCTATTTTTTAGGCCATTAAATTAGATAAATAACCTTGTGTCGCCCAAGCTCCTAGTGTCATGAAATTTTAAAGAGAGTCAAAGAAGAGAAAAAACATGGAAGATGTGCCAATGATAATAATCCAGCAGAGGAGTTATACAAAAAATAATTTCACATTTAACAGATTATATTAACACACCATTTATTAGTGTGTACACGTACTTCGGATTCCTACATACTTTACATTGTTGATCAATGTTCTGTGAAGGATCTACACATGTTTTAGATTGAAGGGTTATGTTTGATACTTAAGTGGAATACTGTAGCTATGTCATTACTCAATCTACGACATATTATGAGTAGGATCTGCTATCTTTTATTAATTTATACTACCTTTCGAAGAATGGTGACCGCTAGTTGAAAGTCCTATTTAGTATCTCGAGAATATTGAGGAGTCAGAGGTAAAGTATTTTCTTGTTCTGAAACGTAGTAAAAACTATAAGGTATACGTTTGTTGTTCTAAAGTTTGTGGAGGGTGGCTGTTATAGAGAGGGGCGAACTATAAATACATATCTCTTCCAAAGTGAAAAAATACTGTTAGGTCGGGGATCCCGTCGGGTGACTATACAAATGAAATATTTCCTACTAAAAATTCATTTGACTAAGCAAAACTTACTATATGAGTGTCTTACTGTAATACATTGGGATTCATCGGTAGTTAACCCGGACCAAAGGAATTTTGTGCGCCCTCGGTTGGAATTTGGAGGAGGGGCTGTGTCAAATTACAGGTTAATCATGGTAGGTTATTCAAGGGAAACACAATTGTGCCAAGTGGGTTTAAAATTGGGTATCATTGATTAATTTCTGCTATTGAGTAAAAGGAGGAGTATGAGCCCAGACTCTGCATGTTGAATATTCCAAATTTTATCATTTAGGGAATCACATTGTGTCCCTACAGCTATATGAAAGTTTTTAATTGAGAGAGTCAGGACATCATTTACTCGCCCATGAGTCTGATTTATCTAAATAATTCTTTACAGCAGAGCGGTAGTTTCTCAGAAACAATGGTCAACTTTCCTGGCTACTAAGACCAAAATCTAAAACATGCAATGAATGTTCCTTAATGGTATACTAGTTTCGTGTGTATAATTTTTGATGTGTGGTAGTTTAAACACACGTACGGAAGTTGCGTCTCAGACAACCTTTGGTGTATCTGATGTGCAAGCATTTGCTCAGATTCGAGAGATCTTGGTGATCCCGTGTTCACTTCCAATGGATATTGGCATGAGCTCGATGTTTAAAATAAGCTGGGCGGAACCATTCGGTAGTGAACGGAAGTTCAGACATGTACGTGAAACGGAAACGGATCGGAGCGGAGATGACCAATCGCTCCCTAAAGACCTTGGTCTTCCCCGTTCATGGCGACGCAGTGGGGTAACACTTGGTTAATTAGCGACTTTATGGAGAGGTCCTTGCGCTAATGGAGGCTTAGTACCTGACCATCTTCATCTAAATCGCTTCATCAACCTCGTCCAAGTATATTGTGGTCTAGCATAGCATGAAGTAGAGAACCTGAGACGAACATAAATTGCGACCGTATAACCTTAGAAAAGAAAATTCACGCGCGTGAGCGATTCTCTCTCGGGAAGTTTTTAATTGTTTATAAACATATGTTGGCTGAGCTTTTATTCAGTACCACCACGCTACTCTTTTCTCTCTTCGTGTTGACGTGGTATGAGTTACACGACAGCTGTATTAACTTTTGCCCTCTTTGTTTTACCGGAATTCTGATATTTTACCGTCAGCAACATTTGTGGACTGGAAGGGAAATTTGATCGAACTGTGGACATATCCCACATCATTGTTTCGTGGTATAGGAGAACCTCAGTGTTCGTTGGAATTTCGATGGAGCATCAATCTCTAATCACACGTTAATCCGGTGCCCACCGAAGCAGTGGTTTTTAAATATACCTTTTTTTGATCTAATTCAGTTATTAAATATATTATGCCGTTTGGCTCTAAATTGTTAATCCCATCTATCTCGAATACTTATCGTGTACGCGCGATAGCGCACACCCAGCAACAATCTTTTGTATTTCCACGACTTTGGCCCTCGACTCGATGTTGTTTACATAAAAACAAGTGAGTATGCTCACGATATATGTTTGACCTAAATAATTACTGTCTCAGATGTGTACAGGCGATATAATAATAACTCATACAGACGTGGATCTATTACACACGTTTCTCCATTATAATTTTCAAAGACCGGTCGCAAATTCGAGCTCATGATATGATACACATGTCGCTTATTTCATCATCATTATGTCATCTCAGACAACCAAAAGAAGATCGGTGTCTATATCGTATGACTCATCGTATGCAGAAATATCGGCGATTGACAGATGTCTAATCACTCAAAATAAGTGCGTACAACACAAAAAGGATGACCCCGTCTGAAAACATTTGTGTTCTATTTTGTGAGGGCCCTACTCGAACTGTGGATTTCCGTTGCACTCACCCGATTGTTACTGTATCGACACTCGTGTTGTCTAAACATACACGCTCTAACATACTTTGGCGTAATTATTATAGTACAAATCTGACGTCAAGAGGGTTCAGTTCGAGAGTGTCTATGTCTTTTATCGATAGAGGAAGCTCACGATTTATTCGCACAGGAAGAACCTTAACCTGTTCGTTATACGTCATTTGTATGTCTGATTGAGAAGCCTGAAACTCGATGTGGAGGAGGCATCATCCAACTTTTGGATTTTTATGTTGCATCTTCCAGATCATCTGTAAGGCGGACTGCTCAGGTACTCATTATCACGTAGCACACAACATAGTATGGGGTCGGTCAATTCTTCTCTTGGAGGTCGACAAACCTAGTACACTCCATTCTCGAAAACGCAAGCTTAAACATAAAGGAGTCTAACTAAATGTGGGATGGATCCTAATATACCGAATAGATCAACTTAAATGGACGCACCTGTTGGATTATTACTCCGACTTAATTTCCGTCGGTGGTTGGAAAGATTTTCCCGAAACACACCGACGCGGTTATTTATACCCCGTGATTAACCCCTAAGATTTTGAAACTGCTCTAGTCAGGCAATCTTGAGAGTAACGCATCCCATCCTAGTCGTCCCAGTTGGTATCTCACCGCCTCACTGCTGATCGTAGCACTGCGTAGTTATTATGCGGAGCCGCCTCGGAGAATCTATTAGGCAATTTAACGGCATTAAACAGAACAGCGTGCGCGGCTTCTGCTTTTAGCTTCTCCC
>CAJDSM010012101.1:1144-19735 GCA_903981925.1 Ostrea lurida | reverse complement strand
ATTAAACAGTAAATGTAAATATGTACTATTGGCAAACTTTTTAAAAAGACAATCAAAAGCTTTTGACACTCCTCATTAAACAAAAAAAAAAAAAAAATGCGGTAAAAGCGGTAAAAACAACGCATACCAATAAAACTGCGTATTTCTTTTACCGTGCTTAGAACTAGCAAAGATTGAATGACTTTTACTTTGTCGGAATCGGGTCTTATTCCATTCTTATCAATAACAATCAAGTAGTGTGTTTGCACTTGAACAAAACTGCATTTATTGGCTTTCAATTTTAACCATTGTTCACTTTTAAAAACGTTCAGATACAGTTTGAATGTGCTTTTCAAGTTCTTAAATACCTTCTGAAAAGATCAGAATACAATATCATCTAGATATGCTAGAGCAAATGATTCTAGACCTGCGAGGACCCTACTCATGAGCTCCGAGAAAACTTGTGGGGCATGTACAGAGACAAAAAGGCATCACATTAAACTCAAATAACTACCACGATAGGGAAACTCCAGATGATTTCGACCTACGTATAATGTTTGCACTTAGCATTTAATCTTTTCATACATGACGAAACGAATACCTGTATTAATCGTATCTGTATGCACTAAATCTACATCTGACTTTGCAAATAGTTCTTGATTGTGCAACACAAGTTGTTTTTATTATTTTTTGGGTGTTCTGACAGAACCTGAAGGTCAGAGCCGGCTCAAGATTTTCAGTTTCTTCGATATTCTCATTTTGAATCGATGTTTCATATAACATTAATCCGACCTATGACGCTACCTCGTTTGAGTGTGAAGGTTCTATTAGTGTTGCTCACGACTAATATTGGGGTTCTTCGGGATAATTTTGTTCTTGGAACCACATTCCCTACCATACTGTATGTTGATTTGATATATCCCAGCGAACTAGAAATAGAAGACACCACAGTCATCCATATCTGCTTCATACATAGATATTTTATTGAACGTTACAAACATTAACGCAAACTAACAACTTAACTTTATGACAAACAGGACGATTTCAGCTTCTCCATTGTCAACTTCCCATATTGATGTAGTAACATTCCAGCATCACATGCATATTGTGTGTATGTTTCTCAACTTATTCGATACCCTAATACCTTAAAAGTACTGCGTGTGGTTAGTTTCCTGAACAGAGGGAGGTTACAGTATTTACAAACAAGTTGTTGCAGGGCTTTCAACAGTCCCATTGAAGTCAATTTTATTTCGCAACTTCTATGGTCGTTATACCGATCTAGTTTGCCAGCACAACCTGCCCTGCCATTGGGTCGAATACCGTCTGACGTTCATAACAATTATTAAGCCGTTCTTTATACACTAATTTGGACCACGGGTTACTCCGTTTACCTGATCAAGAGTATGTGCTCATGGCAGGTGTAACCGGTAGACAGGAGATGCTTACTCCTCCTAGGCACCTGATCCCACCTCTGATATAGTATCCGGGGATCCGTGTTTGCCCAACTCGTTTTGTCTTCTGATTGGGACCTACGATATTGATCACTGTTCGTTATCTTCGCCTTTTCATAATCTTCATGTTTTGCAAAACAAATTGTTGTCTATCAAGGCTTTAAAACAGTTTTTGTAGTGCGTTAAATAGATGCTACATGTATATGAATATATTCAACCATTTGAAGATATGTTGTTTTTTTCCAATTCACAACATCATAATAAAATTAATGAGACATTGTGAGACTTTTCAGCACAACCTTCAACGTGCAAACTGGAGTCGTTAACAGATTTTAAATTCACTTGTGGTTTTGACAATTGAATCGGGTTATCATGGGACCAATAAACATTAGAACTAACTATAGAAACGGCCGCCCCAGTGTCTAATACGGGTCTAAATCTTTTCCCCATATGTTAACAATGCTTGAATTTGGATTTTGCATTGATTTTACTGTAAGAGTTACTTGGTTTATACTTTGCTTGAACTTTACTTTTCATTTCGATTTTAGAATTGCTCCCCTAACGGTTCCAGCTTGGATGGAGCTTGATAGTCTAACTCTCCTCAATTTCTTGTCTCACTGTCATCAGACAGGGCATTAAAGGGGCATGGACACGTTTCAAGGTAAAAGTTTTAGATTTTCATTTTTAATGTTTACAATGCTCACCCTAGGGTATTTCTAAATGATACAGGTAAATTTCAACGGTCATTGTTGAGTTATAAGTTGAGATACAGGCATTACAATGTCTTTGCTATGTAAACAGACCTCGAATCCATGTTTTTGTTTACCTCTATAATTGAATATGCTTCAGTATAAGCGTTCCATTTTAAAGCAGATTTTTTGTCAAAAATTACAAGTTCATTCTGAACACAATTAAAGTAAGTTTCTATTTGGTTCTCTCACCCATCTAATTTTGTTTTGCAGAGATGGTATTTCCTGTGGAAGCATTCTTTAAATGTAAATCGTAAACATAAGGCTGCGAGTCTTGTTTACATTTGTAAAGAATTGTAAGTGCTCATCTCAACTGTTGAAACTCAACAAATGACGTCCAAGATTTTTGGCTGACCATTAGACATACCCATAAGGTGAGCATTGTAAACATTAGAAATTGAAAATCTAAAACCTTAAACACTTTTAGCTAAAAGCTGTCCATGCCCTTTAAAGGGGCATGAAACACCGTTTGAACCTAAAATGTTCAATCAGTTTTAAGGATTGCCAATTTTGCTGTTTGAATATGCTTAATCAACGTTATTTCTAGTTGGTCACAAACATGATTTGACAGTCACTTCTTCGGTTATCAGTAAAGATATAGCGGGTCACAAATCTTCGCAAAGTGTAAACAGGCTCGACCTTGTTTAGTTTTACAAGGATTGTTTTCGTAGAAATATCATGTTTAAAAAACCATATGAGAGTGAGACGAACACTAGATCAGCATCGTTTATATTGTGGTTTAGAATGAACTTCCTACTAATTTTGAAAAAAAACTGTTTATAATGGGATGTTAGTAGCATATGCAATATAATGTAAGCAAAATCAGGGCTCGGGGCCTTGGTTTACATAACAAGAATTGTGGTGCTTTGTATCTCACTTGAAAGTCAACAGAATGAACGGTTATAAATTTTTTCCGTCGGCATGTTAGATTAGAAATACCTTAGTAAAGCATTGTAAACGTTAAAAGTGGCAATCCAAAATATGAACATTTTTGGTTCAAAACGTGTCCATGCCCCTTTAAAGGAACCCGTCTATACCACTAATGATTTTTTTTAGACACTGAGAAAATTGAATTACATTAAGATGTTAATATTAAGTTTATCTAAGTAGTATTTTAATATATGGTACGGGCATTTACCCCCAGGAAAAATGTTCAAGATAGATATGAATATGGATGAAAAGAAATCACCATTGCTCACTTAATGAAAGCAAAACATGCAAATAAAGAGTTCGGCTAGACTTATCTTTATCTACTAACATGATACAAATACTTGAACTGATTAAGAATTTGGTAATATCCACAATATTCTGTATATATCAGTTTAGATCTAAGGGCAGATAACTGTAATTGCTTAAAATTTCTAGCCCTTAAGAACAGAAAATGTTCTGTATTTCTCGGAGCATTCTGTGCTACATGTATAATGTCCTCGTTTGTTACATGTTTTACAATTAACGCTATTTGTCCACATAGTGATATTCTATATCTATTGGCTCTCCCACATCAAAACAACTCCTACCTGTTTGTAACTGAAACCTCTGTTGCAGGTTAAATATAGCCCTGTTTAAACTAATTGTTCTAGGATCATCACTCATGACCTTGAATTCTAATTTATCTGAATATAGGCTATCTGTAAAGAACCCAACCAGTTGACCTTTTGTAACTCGTGCGTCTCGAGCACCCTCATATGCCTGCTCGGCCAGATAATATTTTGGAGCGCTCTTCATATATTTGCACGTTTTCATTCGCTCTTGCTTTACATGTACATTATGTACCTGTCTCAATAGTATGAAATTATGTCTTGAACCTTATGGAGAGTTCTGCCCCGAGAGTATCCCATTCAGCTCTCGAATTGATCTTCACAAACTCTGAATAGACTTGAATGCTAAATAGTTTACTTTTTCGATAGAATTTAACATAGCATGTTTTTTTTAAAATTTGATCTACCTTCTATAGTGTCTTTGAATTCCCATCAAAACTTATGATTTTTAAAAATAATGCTTAAGATTAAATTAAAATTTCTACCTTATAAAGATAACAGTCTCTGTACAACATTAATAGTTTTTTGTTCAACCATAGCAATTTCAGATAGAAAAAATATCCAAAATACTACTTAAAAATGGAGTAGATTATAAGTTGTTTCCAGAAGAAGGCGACAGGAATTCGGTGAAAAGCACTACACCTTGCGGATCCTGGTCAAGACGGCACCAAAGAGGTCAGACATGCATGTATATATATTATACATGTAACACACGTCCAAGTGTACTTTCAGATAATTTTATTGAAGTAACAATTTAAAAATCAAATACGAGAGCAGGGGAGGTAGTGTCTGATATTGTTCTGAAACTTTTGACAATTTGCACTTTCATAGATCTAAGTTTAGAGATAAATATGTCAAGTTGAGTGACAACCAAGGTTTACAATGTACGATGACATTTACAATATCCTTGTGGATTATTATGCCTTGTTCACATATGTCCTTCTTAACAATGATAACAAGAGGCCCATGGGCCACATTGCTCACCTGAGTGACCTTAGCCCTGGCTCAGCAGTGGTGATTTTAAAAAGAATTTTCATCAATTTTTATTCCTGTGAAAAGTTTCACCCCATATTGTTGCCAGAAGATCACATTTACATAACTGAAAATAAATTCATAAAGCACAGGTATGCCTCAACACCCACGTTGCTCTTTTGGTAAAGCCAAAGGTTACAAGGTCATACATCATGTTATAAAATGAAAAATCTTGCCATTAGAAATCTATATACATGTACATATAATGAAAGCTGTATCTTAAATAGTTCAAGAAATATTGACCGTGTCACATTATTCTTGCAATGTTGTGATTATATCCGCTTCGATGGGGGCCTGGTCCTTTATTTGAACAAAACCAAAGGAAGATTAGCACCAATTAAGTTTCCTTAAAATTGACCCAGTTGTTCTAAAGAAGAACATTTTATGCAAAACTTTGATCCCCTATTGTGGCCCCAACCTACCCTCGAGGGGGTATGATATGATCAAATTTGGATCTACTCTATTGAGAAGCTTTTGGGAAAATATTGTTTGTTCTGGTCCTTTGGTTCTTGAGAAGATTTTCCCTATATATTCACATGTAAAACTTTGATCCCCTAATGTGACCCCTTCGTACCCCTGGAGGTCATGATTTGAACAAACTTGAATCTCCACTATCAGTTTTGATATAAATTTCAGCTTTTCTGGCCCAGTGGTTCTTCAGAAGAAGATTTTTACAGATTTCCCATATATATTCACATGTAAAACTTGAATCTCCACTCCATCAGAAAGCTTTCATATACATTTCTGCTTTTCTGGCCCAGTGGTTCTTGAGAAGAAGATTTTTAAAAGATTTTCCCTATATATTTACATGTACAACTTTTATCCCCTAATGTGGCCCCACCGTGCCCCAGGGGATCATGATATGAACAAACTTAAATCTCCACCATATCAGGAAGCTTTTATATGAATTTCAGCTTTTCTGGCCCAGTGGTTCTGGTTGAGAAGATTTTTAAATGACAACATCGTATTTTTGCATGTTTGTGATTATCTCCCCTTTGAAGCGGGTCAGGTCCTTCATTTGAACAAACTTGAATCCTCTTTACCCAAGGATGATTTGTACCAAGCTTGGTTGAATTTGGCCCAGTGGTTCTGGAGAAGATGAAAATGTGAAAAGTTTACAACAACGACGACGACAACAGACAAATTTTGATCAGAAAAGCTCACTTGAGCCATTGGCTCAGGTGAGCTAAAAGCTAGTATTCTAACATGTACCAGAATTTGCTAGAAATAACCACATTTTGTGATATAATGTCCACATTACGTATAGAGCACAGAAATGGACCAGGAATATGTTATCAAAATTTTTATCTTCCCACTTACTGTCAAAAAATAAAATTGGTCCAAGTTTCTGCTCTATATGAATTTTGGACATTTCATCACAAGAATATGTGGTGATGTTAAGCAAATTCTTGTATTTCGTGATCTTTCTTGTTTGGGGCAGTAAATCTCAGATATACCAATGTAAAACTTCAAAAATTGTACCTCCCTGATAAACTGTTATGCAGAGACTATCATTTGTACAGAAAATAATTGTTGAAATTTTAATTTTGACCATTTCAAAAGGCCAATCTTCACCCTTCGTGGGTCAACTCCTTTAAGAGGATCATGCAAGATACACACTGCATTTCAAATATTTTATACATAGCACAAATATTGCAATGAACTCTTAAAGGGGGCATGGGCACGTTTTGAGCTAAAGATTTTATTTTTAACAATTACAATGCTTACTTAAGGTATTTCTAAGGTCAACAAATATTTGAATGTCGGCTGTTGAGTTACAAGTAAGATACAGTGCTCACAAGTCTTTGTAATGTAAAGAAGGCTCGAACCTTTTTATTGTTTACATAAAGATTGCTTCACAGAAAATACCATGTTTAAAACAAAATGAGATGTGAGAATTAACGTAAACCGTCCCTATCTCGTCACCGTCCCAAAGTCGTCACGCAGTTTTCTCGTGTTATTCCCCGTTATTTTACCACCTACATGCTTGCTAGGCGGTTTATTTTGAAGCTGAAAATATATCATTTTGTTTTAGATATCCCTTTCAGTAGTTTCATTCTTTTTATTATTACAAAATATGATAAATGACGAACCCCTTTAAAATTATATAGCACCATCGACTTGGGCGATAGATACCGGTACGCAGTTTTCATAGGCTTCAGGGCGAAGAGTATATTCGACACTCTGTGCAATGCAATAGCACAATGTTTTAGTGTGGTCATGAGTGACTAGGTTGAGTATCAATTTAGATTTATATTTTCAACATCCGTGATCAGGTATTGCGTAATCCGATTTTTGATACACAATGCAATAAGTCTAACAAAAATTTGTAAGCCTCTTAATTTTTCAAGGTCAAAGTCGTAGTTGAATTTAAAATATGTACACCATACTGCCTTTATTGCCTCTTTGAATTGATTGGTCTGTATGTCCAACCTTCCATCATCCGTGCTTTAATTAATTTCTGTCTTTTACCTTTCTACGGTTCTTCTGTATGTTATTCATGTCTCTGAATTCAAAAGTGAATTCAAAGTAATTCTCTATTCGTAGCACTGTTGGTCTGAATTTAAGAGCTGGTTTTGATTTTCAATGCATGCAGTGGCGGATTTAGAGGGGGGGGGGGCGGGGGGTGGGGGGGGGGGGGGTTGGTGTGACCAAACTTGACTTATTATGTACGAACTTTAAAAAGCTACAAATCCGAAGAGCTCCCGAGGGCTTCCGCCCCCTGGCCCCCATTTGAACTGTCTATACCAGATCCTTAAGCTTACTGGCTCCTTTTTCAACAAACCCCCCCCTTCCCTTTCGACAAAATTCCTGGATGCCCTATGCAATGTATCGTAATAGAACCAAAAGAAAATCTGCCATGCATTGGAACTGCGGCGACAAAAGCAAAGACTTAATAAAGCTGTTACCTTGGTACATGGAAACAATAACGACCAAAACTACGTAAAAGCACAGAAAGTTCCTTTGGACAACACTTTTTCCCCGCTCGTTTGAGAACATTTTGATTGGTGGGATAAGGTGCCAGGAAGGAGTAACATTTCCTGTTTGACCAGTCAACCTCTGCGAGCCCATCGCCCCGGAAGCTTTGGTTTTAGCATTTTATTTAAAATCATGGAAGGTGCACATGGCCACCCCGGCCCCCCGTATACAGTTTTTATACTGTACGCCTGGATTGATTCATGCTTGTCAGAGTGGTTGTGCTGCCTAGGGCTCCCCCCCCGGTACAATTACCTAGACCCCGAGTCATTTCTACTAGACTTACTAGACACATTGCTAAATCGCATCATATGAGTGACTTTAAAGGATAGGGTAAGAATTTGTTTGTGCGAACTTTAAAAAGGGTGGTATGCGACTTGGACGGTAGCCGTCTCGTAAAGTCGAGCCCTTCTGTCTTTGTTCATTAATATATCACTCTTTATAATTGCAAGTAAAAGTTTCTAAACTCACCGCATTAGGCTTCCTCAGATGATTTGTTTCTAAGTACTATAAGCAGCGGCATTAGGCTGTCGTCCAGATTGTACATGTATAGATCGAGCTCCAAATACACACACTGTGACGACCCTTTAGGGTGAACGGTTTACGTTACTAGACACTTTTTAATTGTGTTCAGAATGAACTTGTAATATGAAAAAAATAATAGTGCTATTAAACAGACGTATACTAGCATATTCAATATAGGTAAACAAACAAGGCTAGAGACTTTGTTTGCATAGTGAAGAATTGTAAGTGCTGTATTCACTTGTAACTCAACAAATGACGTTCAAATTTTTTGCTGATCATTAGAAATACCCTAGGTGAGCATTGTAAACATTAAAAATGAAAATCTAAACATTTTTAGCTCGAAACGTATGCTAGTATAGCGTTCTTCTGATTTTTTTTTTTTAAATTATACAGAGTTCATTTTCTGAACACATAAATAGTTTCTAGTGTTTCTCAATCTCATTTTGTTTTAAACATGGTATTTTTCTGTGAAGCAATCTTTATGTAAATAAAAACCAAGACTCGAGCCTTGTTTACATGCAAAGAATTTGTAAGTGCCCGAATCTCACTTGAAACTCAACAAATGACGTTCAATTTTTGCGCTGACCATTTAGAAATACCATAAGTGGAGTATTGTAAACATTAAAATCTAAACATTTTTAGCAACAAAACGTGGTGTCATGCCCTTTAAATGCCCTCCCACAAGAGTACGTGCTAGCCTATAACTAACCCCAATAACAATTCAGCAAGTGCAAGTGGACTTGCAGGTTTTTTTTATTTTTTTTGGATAAGAAGTATAAATATGTATTTTAACTGTCCTTTTTCGTGATTACGTGTGCCAAAAAAAACGGTAATGATGCAAAAAAAATTTTTTTTCTTAGAAGCCATGAGTGCTAAGCATAGGTCTAAATCGAAGAAATATTGTCCAATCATAATGAAAAATCCACGTGCACATCATCATGATATGGTAAGTATTGCGTATACAAAATTTTCAGAAAGGTTTCTCAGAATATGTCTGCAGACAGACATGCCGATTCCAATACCCCCCCTCCCGCACACATCACACACACACCGCTTTAATTTGGAAAAAAAGTCAGTAAACAAAATTTTAATCAGGTATAAAGAATTCTAAAGTTTGAAATTAAGGAATTGGATTCGATGAATTAAAGAATTCATTATTTCAAATAAAAGCAACAAATGTTTCAGAAACATACATATGACACAAAATCCCACATGGCTATTCCTATACAAGGTATTATGAAATTGGTACTTTGTACAAGGTAAAACTAATCATTAATCAAAGATAAACTTGTAAAAGATCATTATTTGGTATATTGAACTTTTATATAACAGATACAACAAATCTTTAATGGTTTGACCTAGACCTTTGGCCATATGTGACCTGAAAATCAACAGGGATCATCAAACAAGTTTGGTAGCTACATATATTAAGCAAAGAGGTCAAAAAATATATGGGGTTAAGATTGAGGTTTGACCTTGACCTTTGGCCATGTGACCTGAAAATCAATAGGGAGTATCTACTCTGTAAGGGCAACCCCTGTGCCAAGTTTGGTAGCTATCAATCCATTGACAATGGGGTCAAAAGATATTGAGGACAACACATGTGGTCAAGACTAGTGGTTTGACCTTTGGCCATGTGACCTGAAAATCAATACGGATCATCTACTCAATAAGAGCAACCTCAGTACCAAGTTTGGTAGCTATTAAGCAAAGAGGTCAAAAGATATTGAGCGAACAACACATAATCTACAGACCCACCGGCACTTGCAAAACAATATGCCTCTTTTTCAAAGGGGGGCACAAAAATATCATGGACAGGTCCCAAATGGCTTCCATACCATCACCATTATTACATCTCATTTTTTAAAAAAATTCTCCATAGAGAAAATAGACAGCATTGGTGGTGACAACACCAGAAAGAAAAAGCCAGCATTGGGATTAATTAAATCAAGCTCTTTGTCACTGAGAATTGACACAGAAAACACAAATATTATTTCATTGCACGTCATAATTGTTTACAAGAATATTACTCCCCGTGTTCTCCCTGAACATACCACACCTGTGCCAGAGTCTCCTGTCACATTTAACGAAGCTTGTATGATTGTTATAGGCACATGTTCAATAATATAATTTCCATGTACTAGTGTGATATTTATTTTTTAATGCCAACACATTGTGAATTATTAATGCAATGCTCCGCGTGCTTGAGACGACTCAGAGTGGTATTTTTTCCAAGGATGTTCATCATTTCAATCACCGGGGGTCCAACCTGAAAATCAAACCAAAGTCATCATATGGGCTTGTAATAGATTCATAATCCAATGAACTACATGTTACTCAAAGACATCAATAAGTAATTGTAAAAAAAAATAGAGTTGGCTTAATCTAAGACATTAAACAAAATGTATCTATCTAATGCTATAAATATATGTTGGTTGTGGTTTAAATTTTGGTTAAATTTCTGAAGAAGAAGTAAAACATGTAAACACAATTGGACAATTAGACAGCTAGACAAACAGACTATAGGTTAGCTCAGGTTAATACATACCTTGAGTCCAGACAAAGAAACTCGTAAGTTATGCAACAACACTTTCAGTTTGATCCCTCTTTCTTTTGCTATCACAGTTAGAGATTTTTTCAGTGTACTTTCTGTGAAGTCAGGCATCAGACTGACAGCTGTGTAGCAGTCTTGTAAAATAGCACCAACATTCAGCTGAGAATCTTCACAAAGTTCTTGAATCTGAGTTGTTGAGGGCGTGTTCCATAAGAAGTCCCACTCTGGTTCTGTCAAATCAGCAACTTTATTAATTCTGTTTTCCGTCTGAAATACACGTTTACATGATTCAGCGCTTGGTTTGCAACTAGGAAACACACTGTCAGAAAACAGTAAGAAGTTCATTCATCTTGGATATTGTACTCTCTTTTTTTCCCTTATCACTTCTGGTGATGATCTAAATTACAGTTAAATCCTTTTATAACATATTTCAGGGGACTGTGATAAATCCTATGTTCTAACCGGTGTTAAGTTATAAAACGCAGACCGGAAACACTCAGTGCCAGCATCAATTGTTTTTTTTATAAATCAACAGTGTAATTAATTATCAATATTTCAAAGTAAAATAGTTTCAAAGTAACTGTATGATTAAATGATTTATGGTTATGTTTAGTGCTATTTCTTGTATTAAAGGGATGGTATAATTATACATGTATAATATATTTAGCTCATGTTGTCAACAGAATCAAAATGAGTCCAAACAACTCATACAAGTCATTTTCTGTTAAAAATAATACATAGATAGTACATAAAGAACAGATTTGTCCTGTCCTGAAAGCAAAATTCTGCTTTAAAGCAGACAAAAATCAAAAGTTTGGCCCCACTCTGAGGTCAGAACCTTTACCCCAGGGATAATGAAATTAACAATTTTGGTAGAGGCCTTCCAGCTCTACATCACTAAATATTATGTATTTAGTTTTTCTTTCCCATGTGCTGTTGTTGAGAAGATTTTTGAAATTTGGTCATTTTTTGAACGGCTCCTAAGGCCTTAGGGGTGCAGGAATCCTGAAGTTTACAATTTATGTCTACCTTGTCCTAAAGATCATTTATACCAAATTTAAAAAGAGTTGGAATGGTAGTAGTTATCAAGAAGTTTAAAATGTTCAAATATTAACACAATACGGATGACAGACGACAAGGGACACAAACCAATTTTATCATTTTTCAATGTAATTTCTAAATTTCTATTGGTCGAAACAACACCACATGACTGATAAATAATGTATACACCTGATGTTTTCTAAAAATAGAAGTATTATAGACCTGATGTTCTAAAATTGTTTTCCTTTCAGCTTTCTATTGTTGACGTCACAATTAGAGTGCTATCCTTTCAGCTTTCCATTGTGACGTCACAATTACAGTGCTAAAATCAAAAAATATGCTAAATATTGTGATAGTTACATTGTTATTGCAGCAAAATGTTAAAAAATAATAAAACAATTTATAGCATATTGAATTCAGTCAATTCATGGTTTTATAGCACCAACCCCGAGTACAATATAGACCTCGATTTCGTCCTCAGTCAATATTGTTACTCAGGGTTGGTGCTATAAAACTATGAATTGACCTCATCAACATGCTATAATTGTATAGAATTGCAATAGGTCATAAAAGTTTACTCAGGTGACCTAATAATATATTTGGACCAACAGAATATTTTAAAGTACTATTTAACAATTATCTACAATCTATAGCACCTGTGGTGGTAATTAATGCTCAAGTTGACTTCCTTAACTGGGAATATTTTTGTTTATCTGCAGATCTATTCCAAGAAACATCAAAAATTACAATAGGTTGGAAGGTGTGTTGAAATACAAAGCAAGGAAAATTCTCTTGTACTTCTGACAATTACCACAGACCACTGTAGAATGCTGGCAACATGTTCTTTATCCAATGGACATTGGAAATTTGTGGAATTCCTAATAATAAAATAATACTAAATGAAAGGATTTTTGAGATTTTGTCTTGATGTCAATGATATAATTCACAGATTAGCACACCTACCTTCGTTGCAGGTGTTTTGTTAGACATCCATCGTCATGTCCGTGACCCGATCAGGGTTATCTGCAGGCCCTCGGAGGTAGACTTATTCACCTGCTCCAGTTTCTCATTATTTACATGACCAGCATTAGTGGACATATTTTCTATGGAAAACTACAAATTACACAACATAAATAAAAACTGCATGACACAAGTGTTTAACACGACTGCACGACACTGTACTTGTAAATCAATATGGCATATTACTGTGGAATATCATTGTTTGTGAGGGACCAATGTTCGTGGATTTCATGGTCACTCTTACCCACGAATTTACATCCCACGAACATGCTTTTATTTTCGTTTTGATCTTTATAAATATTATTGCCATTCAAATCAATTATCAATTTCACAAAATTATCCCCACGAACCAGCAAAATTTTGGTTATACCCACGAACATTGGCCCCACAAATTAAAATGATTCTACAATATGTCAAATGTTGCAATAATTCAATATGTTCCATTTGCATTGTATAAACTTTTCATTTGTACATTGTATTACATGATTTACCATTTATATTTTTTATAACTTGTAATTTCATTTGTATTGTATAATTTCAATCTCCTTTGAAATCCACCCAGTGGAATCTCACTATTTCGGATGGATGTGGAATGACTGACAATGCCATAACATAATACACCCCATCTAAAGACAGGCAATAAACATAGGTAATCAAAGATTACAAAGCTCACCTCGACGGGGCAACACCTTTATATGGCACCATTATTATATTTATGCTTTATTTTAACCCACAGATTTTCATCCATTACACTTTATCATATTACACAATACTAAAAAATTATCATAATGTACATAAATATAACATCTATATTTATATAATTATTTAATACATATATTATGATTATCTATTATAATATAGGATATAATATGATATAATATATTATTAAATCATATTATATGATATCATTGATATTATATAATATGATATTATGTAATTATATATTATATAAGTATCGTATAATCATAATTATACCATATCGTATTATACCATATCGTATGATATTGTATCATACCATATCTAAACAATATTGTATCATACCATATTGTATCATAATATATCGTATCATTACCATACTGTATCATACCATAAATTCGTATATAATTGTTATGATATCAAACCATATCGATAACATATCGTATCATATATATAATATTGTACATACCATATCGTATAATATTGTATCATACCATATCGTTATCATACCATAACGATATCATAATAAATTGATTCATATAATATTGCATCATACGCATATTCGTATAATATCCACAATACCATATATATCGTATCATCGAATATCATATTGTATAATACCATATCGTATCATACCATATTGTATAATATTGTATATAACCATATCGTATCATACCATATCGTATCATACCATATTGTATCATATTCATATAATATCGTATCACACCATATCGTATAATAAACATATCATATAATATCGTATCATACCATATCAAATTGTATAGATAACCATATCGTATCATACCATATTGTATAATATTGTATCATACATAATCATATCATACCATATTGTATCATACCATATCATATAATATCGTATCACACCATATCATATAACACCATAACATATAATAACGTATCATACCTTATCATATCATACCAAAATCATATCATACCATATCGTATAGTATAGTATCGCATTTTCACAAATTCTGGTAAGTCGTTATGACGATCCTTATGCCTATACAACTTGCCATTGGGTCAAATGCTACATCTGACGGTTTTACATGAAATTCTTTAAAAGACGTTCTTATACAATGTACACTTGATATAGAGCACAGGCTTGCACCAAGAAGATATTATAGAAATTCAAACTTTCCTGGCGATCATATACATGTACATGTATTACTCCTGACAGTCATATTTAAACTGACAAAAATAAACATTGGTCAAGTCTGTCTCTAATAAAAACTTTTTCGTATCTTCATCATAATAAAAGGCGATTTTAAGCAAATTCTTGTATTTTTATATTTTCCATGAGTTTGGGGCATTAGATCTTAGAATGACACCACCAAAACTCCAAAATTTTACCACATTGAGTAAACTATCATACATAGACTATCATTTCGTGCAGAAGAATTTGTTGAAATTTTCACTTAAATTTTCGACAAGTCATCAGGGTCTGATTTTCACCCTTCGTGGCCCTATCCTTTAAATGGGGTTGTTGTTTGCAACTATGCGGAATAAATAATAACAATTGATATTATACAAAAAGCCCTTCATCAGGTTTCTTCATCTGAAGGGTCACCCAAGTATATATACCAGTTCAAAGTAGGCTGCAGACTGATCTTGTAGTTCAGTTCAAAGGCAAACCGATCCACTCCAGAATTACTACAGTATTATGTAATCATGCATCGATTCTTCCTCAGATCTAGATGTGCTGAAACAAGGCCGTTCATTTTGACCGAGGGATCAAATTATAAGCAGCGTCTTCTTCACTCTCCGCTCTAACTCAAGTTGTAAACACACTTATGACGTCATTTATGCGATTGCATTTAAACACGGAAGTGCATCGATCGTTTTGCATGTACAAACTGAGGTGTTTAGAATAGATTATTCATGCACAGATTTGATCGGGTTTTCACCAGCATATTTAGGTAAAATAAGTCTGATGATATTGCTTGTGTGCACAACCCCTGTGGCTTATCTTTAACCGTTTGTTTTAAAGGTAACATTTGTTTGGAAACGAATGAACACGGGGTAATGGACACCTTAATACCGTCATGTAAACAGTAACGGCAGACCGACGGACAAATTGGTTCCTAGCTACGAGTATACACATAGTACTCTTTACACAAAGACCCATGTAACTGGAAGAGTTTATAGGCCCAATACAAATGGCCACAATATTCAAGTAAACTAATAGCTTTCAGTGTAGCATGTGTTTCACAAAAATATTGAATTTTGTTTACGTTTTTCGAATACCGCTCATGTGCGTAGAGCCAGGGGGGATGCCCTTCCTACTTTTAAAAAAGTGCGGGGGCAAAAGTTATGTTTTTTGGCCCCCCTCCCTTTTGTCAAGTAATTTTTCACATAATGAGAGGTTTGCCCCCACCCTGTAGTGATTTTTTAGAAGTTTGCCCCCCCCTCCCCACATTAGTTTCAATTAGCTGTTTTCTTTAGTTTTGTTTGATAGCTGTTTTATTTTTTAAATCTTAAGAGGTTTCGCCCCCCCCCCCCTTCAAAAAACAGTCCCTACTGCTATGTCGCTTTACAGGCATAAATTAGTTTACTAAATCGGGAATTTCTTAATTAAACAAAATTATTGCGAAGTTTTCAAAACACTTGATAAGAATTCTTTAGGTACAGTAGCTGTCCGTTAGACATGCTATTGTGAAGGCAAATCTTTGGGACACTTCGGTTTTCAATATCTGCATTATTGCATCGTGACAACTGTCTTGTTGACAATAATTGCTCTCAGTATGATAGCGATCTAATACAGCCATTACGTCAAGAAATCAATATATATAAGCGCAAGTTGGTATTCCATAAATTGTGGGATTCTACAAGCGATATTGATTAAATGGTACAAGGATAAAGCACCCATTTGTTTTGAGTGAAATTACTTTACACAATATGGAAGAAATGTGTTACATGACAGCAGTTAGAAAAGCAAATTTGTCTACAAAGCTGTTTCTCATGAGAATACACGAGTGCCACCATACAGGCACGGAAACGCTACCCCCCTTACCTACGTGTTACAACCTTGTGGTAGCCGTTCTTGTGTCCCTTGTGTGCTTTTTGCACGCGCCGTGGCCAACCGTGGGTCAACTGGACTATTTATCAGGTAAGGAACTTTATTGAAAAAACTGAGACAACAGGATGGTTTATTGAACAAAAATTAGTTACACCTTTACTTGATTAAAAAGAAGAAAAGTTTCCATACTCAAATTCATTTTGGTTTTAAACTTATTCTTTAACACAAAAGATTGACTTATAGCTAACGTAAAAAAAGAATTAAGTAAAGCTGTTTCTTCTTATTTATGAATCATTTTAATGGGTAACTGATTCTAAAATTTCTTATAACATTAAACAAGCAGAAACAAGATTTTGTTTACAAATACTCTTTCGTATATGCGGGTTATCTTTTCTTGTTACATTTGTTTTGAAAATCGACACCACACCCATCCTTGACATTATATACTGGTTGTTCTATTCGACTCCGGTATTAGCACCACCTGGGAATGGCCTGTTTGATGTATGAAAGAATGGGCTAACGATATATTTGCAGTACTGCATTTAGTGTTATAATTTTAAGAAATACATATTAATAAACAATACAAAAACGTTTTTCTTGTTTGTTTTATATGGGATGAATAAAGCAACACTGCAGAAAAAAAATACATAACGCAGGTTATTGTCTTTTTCTACAATGCTTGCCACCTTCTCAACAAAGAAAGCATATTATTGTTTAAGTAACTCTATGAAATTCAAACTACGATGCATAATATTTTAAAAGCATAACAAGTCAACTAAATACAAGTCAATTTCGCAGCTTTAAGTTACATTTGTTTATGATCTTTTTGTGTCTTTATGTTGAAAAAAAGCGATATTGGATGATATTCAACTCGTGAAGAACCGGGGCGAAATGGCGATATTTTTGTCACGTAAGGTTTATGTGCGGGAACCAACACTAAATACTTGAAACCCCTGTCACAAATTCCTTTAACCTTCGCATAGGGGCTTGTTTAAGAAAGCGCTGTGTTCGATGCGTCGATTCAAATTTGAAGGAAATCTTCTCGAAAAGGGGCTTCCAAATAGTAACGAGGTTCCAAAGTGAGTGGCTAAGCAAGCGCCGGCTATCTTAGCTCCGGCAAACAGCAACAGGTGTGGCGGCTGTTGTGTACGAAGCACTGACACATACAAGGTCAGCGTGAATCAGTCAGTTGCTTGTAGTTTTACATTATTGTGATCATTTAACACTTAATTAGACATTATCTATATATAGCTTAATTATGATGATACAGTGGAACAAACCAGTGTATTAATTCCATAAACATTTGTTATTGCCAACTCGCGCTGAGGCAATTGCGCTTGGTGATAAAAGCAATTGCGACCTAGTCTCAAAGTGAACCAAACCAACACGCGAGAACTCTACAGAGTGGCCGTGTCTGTATGTCTTGTCTGTAATTATGTGAACTCTATGTGTGAGATGTTGAGCTCATGCAGGAGTGTATGGTGGATATATACATGTATAGCTTATGAAACGTGGTTTATAACATCTTTACGTTACCACGTATTATTAAACCTAGTTTCATCTTCACGTCAAGAATGTATATATAAACTTGTTTTGTAACATACATAGTAAATGTGTCAAAAAGTGCCAATATCTGTTGCGGGATTTGTTCGTATGACGTTAAAGTACAGCATTAGTAAATTAATATGCAAGGAAGATCTGTAATACATGTAAAACTATACAAGAAGAGAAAAATGTTAATATAGGTACGCTCGCAAGAACCGATTATTATAATTTAATAAAACAGTATATTATCATTGAATAAAAAGTTTTCGTTGGGTTTTCACGAACATGAACGTGTATTTTTTAAAAGTTTTAAGGGTTTTTGGGAACGTGTTAAGGTCAGGTTTTGCGAAAACTCCAAGTTTTGCAATGGCGACAAACTTTATACAACTAAGTCAACGGGGTGTGGTTCAATCAAATATACATAGGTATGAAGTCAAGCATTCCCCCA